>PVIH01004799.1:12556-134047 GCA_004025045.1 Sigmodon hispidus | reverse complement strand
GAAGTACTGTCCTAAGGCTTCATACACACTACTCAAGAGCTCTACACTGAACCAGTCATCCAAGTAACTAGTATAACAAATTTTTTAGAATTTTTTCCTATTTTTAAATAGGCCAGTGAACTAAGGGGAGAAAAACATTCTCAAAAGAAGAAATACATTCCTAATAAATATTTCTGAATGTATCCAGCATCCTCTGCCACCAGGGGAATGCAAATTAAAAGTACTTTTAAATTACATCTCATCCTAGTCAGAATGGCTATCAAGGAAACACAGTCAATGCTGGTGAGAGCCTAGGAAAGAACACTTATTCATGTTAATGAGAGTAGAGAGCAATGAAGCCATTGTGAAACTCAGTGTGGAGGCTTTGCAGAAAAAACAAACACAGCTGGACCATGTGACCTACCTATACCACTGTAGGGCATAGAGTCAAAGGACTCTATATCCTATCCCAGAGATACTTGAACATTCGTATTTATTGCTACTGCTTTCCCATTAGCAAGGAAATGAAGTTAGGCTAGATGCCCATTGAGAGATGAATGGCTAATGAAAACATGTACATGCCATGTTTCCCTCTGTCGTTCTGCAAACCTCCTTGTTGGTATTGCTTTAGAGCAGTTGTTTAAAAGGCTTGATGGTCCACCAAGAAGTTATTATTGAACAAAACTGCTGAAAAAATAAATGTAGAGAAAGGAAAGCAGATTTGCTTCAGTGCGGTGTGATTTTATTTTACCCTTCAACACATCACAGTATTGGAAGATCAAAAGAAAAGAAAGTGAGAGTCTTTTTTTAAGATTTATTTATTTATTATATATACAGTATACAGATGAGGGTACCAGATGTCATCATAGATTGTTGTGAGCCACCATGTGGGTGCTGGGAATTGAACTCAGGTTCTCTGGAAGAATAGTCAGTGCTCTTATCCTCTGAGCCATCTCTCCAGCCTTTTTTTTTTAAGTGAGATTTTTTAAACCATAAAAAAAATGTACAACCTGACTGAGTAAAGAAACTTTAGATAATTACTGCTTATGGACCTTAATTCTGCTTGGAAACCCAAATATGTACCGACTCTTCTAACCCTTGCTGGTCATTCTTCATATAAAGATAGATATGCTCCTATATGTTGTATTCTCTGGATATCATTACATTTGGTCCTTTGAGTTCTTGCTGCATATAATTTACTCTGATGGCTTCTTCCCAGCTCTTCTGTACCTCTCTCTTTTCTGACCTGTATGTCCTGAATTAATAAATGATTCTTCGGTATGTGCCAGCATATGCTTACACACACACACACACACACACACACACACACACACACACACACACACTGAAACTTTATTCAGCTATAAAGAAAATAAAATTATGACAGCTTCAGGAAAAAGGAAGTGGAATGTATTATATTAATTGAGGTAACTATGTTGGCTAGTTTTGTGTCAACTTGTCACAAGCTGAACTCATATGAGTGGAGGGAACCTGAGAAAATGTCTCCATAAGATCGAGCTGCAGGCAAGCCTGCAGGGTGTTTTCTTAATTAGTAATTGATGGGGAATGGTCCAGTGTATTGTGAGTGGGAATGCTCCTGTACTGGTGGTACTGGGTTCTATTAGAAAGCTGAGCAAGCTATAAGGGGCAAGCCTGTAAGCAGCATCTCTTCATGGTCTCTGCATCATCAGTTTCTGCCTCCAGATCCTGCCCTGTTTGAGATTATGTCCTAGCTTCCTCCAGTGATGGACTAGAATGTGAAAGTATAAGCTAAATAAACCCTTTCCTCCCCAACTTACTTTTGGTCAGGGTGTTTTATTGCAGCAATAGAAATTCTAACCCAGGCTCAGAAAGAAAAATGCTGTATGTCCTTTCTTGTATATAGATCGAAGCTTCTAGCTGCTGAACATGTGTACTGAGGTGCGAGTTAGTGTGGCTGGAGACCAGGAAACTAGAAACAGACTCAGAGGATGGGATTAAGAAGCTTTGAGAGAAAGAATGGAATTCAAACTTGGAATATGCATTAATCTGAGCACTCAGGAGGCAGAGGCAGGCAGATGTCTGTAAGTTTGAGGCTAGCCTGGTCTATGTAGAGAGGAGACAGAGCTACATAAGAGAGAGACCCTGACTCAAGAGACAGAGAGAGAAAGGAGGGGGGCAGGGTGTAGAACAACTGGACCTGTGTCATTTGATAGTGGAAAACAAAAAAAAGAGGTTTGCTTATTCTTCTGAATATTGTAGAATACAAATGCATTTATTTGAGAATTTTTTTTAGATGAACTTCCTACTACACTTGGTAATCCCAACATGCCACTTCTTTCTATTCTTTGTGGAAATGCTTTAAAAATGGCAAAAGGGGAGAGTTAAAAGCTCTCTCTCTCTCTCTCTCTCTCTCTCTCTCTCTCTCTCTGTGCGTGCATGCATGCGTGTGTGAATGTGTGTGTGTGTGTGTGTGTGTGTGTATAGTGTGTAGTGTTGCCTCTTACACATCAGGCAAGTTTTAAGCCAACCCCTAAAATTCTTTATATTTTTTAAATACTCATTCACTCATTCTCTTTGGAAGGTACAAGAAGATTCCTTATATCTTAAAATTTTATTTATCATTTTATTTTATCCATACAGATGTTTGCCTGCATGTATGTATGCCCATTGCATTCATGCCTCATGCTTTCAGAAGCCAGAAGGTCTCCTGGAACTAGAATTACAGATAATTGTGAACTGCCAGGACTTGAACTTGGATCATCTGGGAGAGCATCAAATGCTCTCACCCCTGAGCCATCCCTACAGCTCTCCTTTATATCTTTTATCAAGTTTTTTATTAAAAATATTTTACATGATTAAACTGACATTAATACGCTTCATGAGATTTTTTTCAGATTCATCAATTTTGTTACATTTTAATTTATTTCTTAAATTAAATAAATTAATTTTATTTAATTATGTGTATGTTATGTTAATCTACTTTGTTGTATATTTTATTTTTGAAATGGCATCTCATCTAGCCTGAGTTAACCTCAGACCTCTTATGTAGCAAAGGATAACCCTGAACTTCTAATTCTCTTTTATCTTCCTAGGTGAGCTTGTGTCTGGCTTATTTACACATCTGTTTAATTTTATTTTAGTTTTAGTTTTCTGTTTTTATTTCCTACAGAACTTCTTGGTTTCACCTATGTAAGAAACGCTGAAATAAAGGAGCTATAGTCTGACCTACTATAAACACCATTCCTGTTTAGTTTAAGGGGGAGACAAACAACCTGATTTTGCCAAGACAGTAATCAGTTTCATGTCTCTGAACTCACACATAAAAACTTGTTGAATTTTCTCTATTTTAGGAATCACAATTGAAACACCCAGCTCTAGGGAACGGATGCTGGCTGTTGTATCTGCTGTATGCATTCAACTGACTTCTGCCGGGGAAACATGGATGGTTTCAGATGTTGCTTCCTCTTTTTTTTACTGAAACAGAAATGCTCTCCAGTAGAATTTCTCTTCATTTCCTCCTCTATCGACAGATGAGAGAGTGTCTCATCCCATCCACCCTTCTGGGCAGAAAGTGAAGCAAAGGTGAGCTTATTTCCCCTTTCCATGGGTATATTAGTTTTCCACAAATGCTTTTTTTGGTAAGTGGAAAAAATACTTCAAAATCCTGTAAGTGTGTGTGTGTGTGTGTGTGTGTGTGTGTGTGTGTGTGTGTGTGTGTAAGTCAGCACATGGCAAAATCCTAGCCAACTGTAAGCTTTCTCCCCAGCCTCCAATCTCCCATGCCTTCAACCTTTATTTCTGCCTCATTGGATATTTTATCCCTGCATTCCTTTGTCTAAGGTAGAATGGATGAAGAGAAAAGCCTGGTAAATACTTCAGAATCAAAATGCCAAATTAAACAAGGAAAAGAGTCAAAAACTAAAAAGTAAACCCTCTGAATAATCAAACCCCTTAGCTCAAGTTTAATTCATTCCAAATGTAAATGAAGGGAAGGCTGGGACATGAATGTCTTCGTGTTTGCAGAGAGCTAGAGGGTCCTTTGTTTGGGTCCCTTATCATGATGTGATGGGATGTCTGCTGACGGTAAATGAATTCTATATTCTAAAGGACGTCAAAGTGCTCTCCAGCCCTGAGAACAATAAGCCATGGACGGGAAATGAAATATGAAGCAAAGCCAAAACTCCCACTACAGCTTTGTTTTATTAAGCCCTGTGCTCATAAGATATTGTCAGGCACGATGAAATGTGACTATACTAAATGTTATCATTTAATGACACAGAGGATGAAAAAAAAAAAATAAAACAAATCGCCCCGAACACTAACAGTGGAACAAATGGGGGAGAACATTATGGCCACATTTAGTCGGAAAATGTCCTAAAATCGCCCACTTGCTAGTTTACTCTCTAAACTTGCTCTCTAGGACCTGATGGAGTCTACTTATGTACAGAAAGGCACAGTCCCTAATTCACTATGTTAATATTTCTATAAGCAGTGCTGACAACTCTTTCGTTCTCAGGATTCTTTTTAAAGATTGCTCAAGTCCAGCTCCTTTGACCACAGAAGCATTTCAGATGCTCTGTTTGTAGTTGGGGCTATCATCCAATGCTAATTCAAACTTCTATCTGAGGACACAAATCTAATTCTCATTATCTTTAACTAAAAAACAGGATTGAGACCTTAAGTATTGGGGTATATAGAATTAGGAATTCTAAGAGCCCAGGCAGCCAACAAAAGTGTGTGTAGTGATGTGGATGAAAGCCCACTTTCTGAACATAAGGCCTTTCTCTGTCAGATCACACCACTTCTGTTTAAACAGGGGTTCTGAGTGGGAAAATGTCCTGAAATCGCCCACTTGCTAGTTCACTCTCTAAACCTGCTCTCTAGGACCTGATGGAGTCTCCTTATGTACAGAAGGCCACCATCCCTAATTCACTTCAACAGTCTGTTGTAAGAAGGTCTTTTCTCCCATCCAGAAAGAAAGTCTCACAAAATGTTTGCATATTGCTAAACCATTTGCTTTAAGATGTATTCATCACGTCAAAACCCATGAGATATAATCTGTGTGTTGTTCTTGCCTTCTTCCTTGGTTTCAGTAGAAAATATCATCTAAAACTCAGACTTTTTAAAAAAAGAAATCCTCTGATATGAGAGAAAAAGACCCAGAACTAACAGTATTATTCAATTTATAGTTTAACTAAATGAACACTTGATTTTAATGATATATGATGGTGAAAATCTTAGCAGTTCTATTATAATCTGAGTCTAAGTTCTGACTTTATAAAATTGAGAATGACTGTCTTCAATAACTGGTATATCAAAACTGTATTCTGGGCGGGTTAGGGGTTTATTTATTCCTCTACTATAATAAAGCAGATTAGTAACCAGAGCAGAGAATGAGAAGAGAGGGAGAAAAGTAGCAAGCACCACTGTCTTTTTACCATCAGAAGGATCCACTCTCAGCTAGGACAGTGAGAAGGTAATTATGGCAAATCATTCTCCCATGTATAGCACATACAATACTAGCAGGGATAAACTAGACTCTCAATACATTTAAATTAATAAAGAACAAGTGGTGTTGCAAATGTGCTCTCACATTTTTTTTAAATTTTTTTTAAACTTATTTATTTATTTATTTGCCTTGGTGTTTTGCCTGTAACTGGGACTAAAGACAGTTGTGAGCTGCCTTGTGGGTGCTGGGAATTGAACCCCGGTCCTCTGGAAGAGCAGTCAGTGCTCTTAACCGCTGAGCCATCTCTCCAGCCCCCACAAATGTGCTCTCAATGACAAGAAATGTATGTCGTCCTTTCCTTGCTTATATTGATCCCTTTGAAGTGAATTGGGAACTTGGAGATCAGCTGATCCACATCATGGGACCATGTGCTAAGCGAACAGCATTCTAAGTTTAAGCCACAAATTAGAGGTCACAGCATAGCTGTCATTCTACTTCTGATAAGTGACAGACAGAACATAAATATAGTAGGCAAGAGCCCCCCCCCCAAGAAACTTGTGTCATTCTTGACATTAGCCATAAATTAATTAAGTTGAACGTGAAATTGGGGCTGCATTCCAAGGAGAATTCTTGTCCTAAAGCTTTTTGTCAAATTAACTTTCCAAGACAAAGGATGCATTTTGCAAAGCTTGCTCTTTACAAATCTTTGAAAAACTTTTTTTCTATAAGTGCTGACAGTTGGCCACTTGGCTGCATAGCATGACTTAAAATGCTAAAGCATTGCTATTTATTGTTTTAGACAATTGTACTTTGCTAATTTTGAGTGAAGTTGCATTTTTCCAAAAGGGCTGTGACTTGGAATTTAAAATGTCCATGAAGTAACATAAGTAGTCATCAAATTGTTAGGCTTCTGTGCTGCTCAATGTTGTGGTCTGTGTTGAAGCTGTGTCCTGTGGTCACGTAGGGTGGAAGTCATGCTTTTGTGATCCTTTATCCTTTTGTTAGCCCATGTTTGTTTATGGCCACCCAACAATTCCCTGACCTAGCCTTTGACCTTTGATCCTAAGAGTCAACAAATGACATAAAAAGATACTAAACAGAGGGCTATAAATTCAACTTGGCTCATAAATCTTGTTGAAATTTTGATGGAATCATGACCATTTAAAAACAACTATTTAAAATGAAAATTTGTGAATGGTGCATGGTCGTTAATAGTCTACTCTTTCCTTTTCCCTCCTTTATTATTGATGATCAAGATTTGGCTAAAAATAACACTGCAGATGCAGAATCTAAAACTGCCAATCAGCCGCAGCAGTGTCTTTTATGAGTTCCTGGATGAATGCTTCCACCTCCATTTTTGTAAAGAAAATGTGTTCAGCATGCCTTCTGCAGGGTATTTCAACATTAACTCCTTTTCACATTCTACATGGGCAAAGCTGTAGATGCCAGTTGGCCTGTACAAGGAAGTTGTAAAGAAGACTGACATCATCTCTAAAAAAAACCTTTAATGCCCATCATATCATAAGGTACCACCTTGCAAAGGAAGACAAAAGAAGTAATCCCCACGTTTCTGGGCTCTCTTATGAAAATGCCTGCTAGTACCTAATGGTTTATGTTCTTTGACACCTAGTTGTGTGTGGAATATTAAGTGAGCTAAGTTCATAGTACTAATTAGTTGCTTCTTCTTGTTTGGGCTAAGATCAAGCATAATAGTGGCCAGTATACTGGCTTCAATAATGGCAGTCCTAATCTCTAATAATAAATTTTTGCCTCAGACTTCTAAATCATCTCTTTGGTTATCCTTTCCTATAACTGGTTAATCTTCCTACCTAGGCTGTATGAAGCTGGTTTATAAATAATGCCAGTGAAGACATTACTAATGCCAAAAGATTTCCTTCCTCCATTCCTTCCTTCTTCTATTACTATTGTTATTTTGTGGGGGAGGGTATGCATGCATCGTCACATGCATGTGAAAGAGAGAAAGAACAAATTTTGGGAGTTAATCATCCCTTTCCACCTTTACACCGGTTCTGGGGATTGAATTCTGGCCTCCTGAATGTGTGAATGCCTGCTCCTGCCTCTACCATGCTTACTGCTTTTTGAGTCTGCCTCTGAACTACTATATGAATGATATGTAAATACTGAATGAAATGAGGGGGCATTCAGGATGAACACTGAATAATGTGAAGATGAGTGCTGAAATGCAAAGCTTTTTTAATTTTAAAAACATTATAATTATAAATAAAAACTCTGACAAGCCAAGAGAATGACTCAGAAAGAAAAGATAATGAATGCTTCATGTTTCAGTATCTGCGATAGCACATTCCTTTCTGCTATTTACATAATGGACTCTGTGTGTTCATTTTGTTTTGGATTCTGAAAGTTATATACTGACCCTAGGTGCTCTTGAGCTCTTTGGTCCTTGACCTTGTGGAGCCTGTGGTGAGTGTGCTTCAGAAAGAATAGAAGGGAGGTAAGACACGGAGGGGCACTAAAGGCTCTCTTTCTAAGGTCAGGCCAAATCTTCTCTTTATAATTTAATTACTAATAATGATTAATCACTTCTGCTGATTTTTTTTAAGTATAACCTTTATAGGTCATTTCTGTTGGATTTTCCAGCAGAGAAAAGCCCGAATAGTCTTCTTTGTTTCTAATTTCTAAGCACACTGCATTCTGTTAAGCTGATGCCTTTTTCTTATTGTTACTTTCTACAGGGGAAGTTTAGGGCATCGTGTTAACCTATGTCCTTTCAAAGCTATGTCCTCTTCTAGCCTTTCATTTTTAAACTCTTGAGATCACTGAAAATATTTTACAGGTATCCTGAGGAATTTAATTCTCTCCTCTCTCTTTTTTTTTTTTTTTTTTTTTTTTTTTTTTTTTTTTTTTTTTTTTTTTTTTTTTTTTTTTTTTTTTTTTTTTTTTTTTTTTTTTTTTTTTTAAGTCCTGATTCTGGTCTTATTTACTCTACAGGCACAGAATTGAGTCAGGACCAAGCAAGGCCTTTGCAGATGTACTATTGTTTATGTTTGCAGGAAGAAAGAATTGAATCATATTACAAGGACTCCTTATGTTCTCGTAAGAGTCCACATACAACTGCCCAAGAGCTTAGTAACACTCTGTCTCTGTCCTCGGAGTTGAACTGTGATATGTCACCTTAAATCTTTTGATCAGAACTGAGGCTACACTTTCACTTTTTGGTTTCTTTGATCCCTCACCTTACCCTGACAAATTCCTGGCGTCTCAGTTATCAGAAAGTGATGGAAACTAATCCGGTCTCTTTTATCTGTGTCCTAAAGGACCTTTAATATTTCACAGGACTGTCTTCACACCTGGGCACCATGCCTATGCCTTGTCCCATTTATCTTCCTCATTATCAACTTTATGACCAGAAGCTGCCGGTAGCTCTTCAACTATGTGTTTGTGTTTTAGGTTCATTTATCTTTTCTCACAGTAATTCTTCTGTGCAGAATCATCATCTAGAGGCCTTCATCTAGAGGCCTTTCCTAGTCCTCCATAAGTAAGTCAGGGTCCATATGATCAGGGCCTATGCTACAGGCATAGAAATCTTACTGAAGTTCTAAGATCATCTTCAGGCTACATTTCTGTGCTATCCCTGAGGACAAGGGTCTAACTATTTGCTGCAATAACACAACAAGCACTCAGCTCATAGTTTTTTTTTTGGCTAAATTAAATGAGTAGAATTGTGTTCCCTAAGAGTATAAATGATTTGCCTTCCAGACATTATTAGGTTCTTGTCTGCAAAATGAAGAAACACACACAGAGTTTTCAATCAGGAATGAGAAATTTTAAATCAAAGGTAGGTGACCAGGTTGTTGTATTTAGGTTTGGGTAATCTCTTCCCAAAGAACCTCCTATAGAAAGTCATCGAAATTAAAAAGTTCTGTTAGTAGCTCTGATCAAAATTAGCCATTTCAAAAGAAGCTTGGGATCTTTTCACAAATTTTATCTAGAACTTTGATTTCTTAGTAAGTCTTCACTTCCTTCTTGGAAAGGTAGCTACCTGGTGGTGGTTTCTGTCCGTGTCCTGCGTCAGTTATAAGATTGACGTTTGTTCTTTTAGACTAGAACAAGTACATTGGATTCTAAGAAATGTCTTCCAGGCTTTTCAAGTGTCACTATCTCATTCCGGATCAGTCCTGTACCCTTTGCTGTAAGCACAGAGACAGACACACAGAAGACTTTAGCTCTCTGAAATGGATGAAGGCTATAATATCATTGTGGTCACATTAGTAGTTCATTGCCCACATGGTTTGTTGTTGTTTCGTTTTTCAAAACAGGATCTCATTATTAATTCTGGCTATCCCAGAACTCACTATGTAGACCAGGTTGGCCTTGAACTCAGAGAGATCCCCCTGCCCCTGCCTTCTGAGTGCTGGGATCAAAGGTGTGCACTACCACTGACCAGTTTCAATGTGCTTTTTTAACTTTAGTTATCCTTGGGTATTGGAGTCTCTTCTCATTTCACAACCCAAGTGCACAACCACATCTGGCCTGTCAACATGTTTTAAGTACTGGACTGCTTAGGGTTTGTTGTTGTTGTTATTATTAACTTGATATACACTCAGATCTTCAACAATGAGAAAAACCTCCATTGAGAAAATGCTTCCATCACATTGGCTTGTGAACAAGTCTGTAGGGTGTTTTCTTGATTAAATGATTGACGTGGATGGGCTCAGCCTACAAGTACCTCCCCTTGGCAAGTAGTCCTGGGGTATCTAAGACAACAGAATGAGCAAACCTTAGGACACAAGCCAGTAAGCAGCACCTCTCTACAGCCTTTGTTTTAGTTCCTGCTTCCAGGTTCCTACCTTAAGTTCCTGCCCTGATTTTCCTTCACGATGAACTGGAAGCTATGAGCTGAAATAAACCCTTTCCTCCCCCATGTTGCTTTTAGTAATAATTTAGAAATCAAATTAGGCAACCAACCCGAAAACGCAGACCGGGTTAGGATCCTGATGCCTGAGTTTTCTTCCATGTTCTGCCAACAGCTCTATTTGAAGTTAAAGACCTCTTACCTTGCTCTCTCTCCACCAACCCTTTCTCCTTCTGAAATGGACAATGCCTACCTCATGTCCTAGATTACTTTGAGATCTGAAAAAACAATTGAGGGTGAGGTGGGTAGAGAGATGATTCATAGGTTAAGAGCATTAGCTGCCCTTCCAGAGAACCAAGTTGTGATGTCTAGCACCCACAGGGCAGCACACTGAAGTGTTTGTTATTCTTTATCAATAAAAATTTGTGAGTCATTTATAAGGGTAAGAACCTGAATGATGAGAGAAGCCTCATCTTACTACTTCCTGTGTCTCTCTATATGTCCTTGGTCCTCCAAAATCACTATGGTTAATTTTGGTCAGCTGGCAGCTCGCTCAGGTCTCTGATTCAAACTTTATTGTCAGAGTGTGATCAAAACATCACACAACAGCTGACAATCACTTGTAATTCCAACCCCAGGTGATCCAATGCTCTCTTTTATCTTGTTCAGTTACCACACTCACATGGTGCACAGACACAAATGCTACGCCCCACCCCCAAATGCTCATACAAGTATAATAAAAATATTAGTAAGTTTATATGTGCAGAGTTTAAAGTGTCAAGGATGTGAGAAGGCACCGTTCGTTCTATCCACAGGGAGCACGAATTGTTCCTCTGTATTGCATTATAAGCTAGAAGGCTGGGATGAATTATGGCAGAAAGGAAGGGAAATAGTAGATAAAGGAGAATCTAGCCAGCAGAACAGAAACATTAAACAGTGTTGCTCATTTCCCTCTGTTCTAATTTGGACTCGTTCTTAAAAAAGAAAGTCCTTTTTGTATCCAGAATGCTTTTCCTCCAAAATGAGATGGGTGGCTGAGGAACAAAGTCAAGGCAAGGGGATGGAGAAGCTTCTCATGTATGCTTGACACTGGTCAGTACCATCTCCCAGTAGTGGGCCCCCACAATGGCTCACAGAGCCCAGCCTGCTTCTGGGAAGGTTCTATAAAGCCAATCCTAAGGGTAGCGTTCAGTTGCATCGTGCCCAGTGGCATCGTGCCCAAGGTTGCAACTTGAGCAATGAATGATTTCCTGTTCCTAAGGTCACCTAGCAAGCTGTCCACCCCAGGAATCACCAGAGCGGCTTTGTGTTCCCCTGCTCCATCCATGAGCCGGCATGTCGAAGGATCCATTGTTTTTTTTATTTTTTTTATTTATTTATTTTTTTATTTTATTTTTATTGCACCTTCTAGGCTCCAGACTCACTGGAGACATCCTGACACATAATGCCTTCTCAGGCACAATGCGATGCCCTTTACCTAGTCTCCTGAAGGTGCTGCCTTCTCCCTAGAACAAACAACGGAAATGCATCAGGAGGACTCAGATGCAGACAGAATGCACCTCCAAGCTGGAGCCACTTGGGGATTCCTCAGATGAAAGCAGATTTCAATGAACATTGTGTTTCGAGGCCTGCTTCCTCTCACCCTGCGAGGGCCATAGAAGGAACATCCCACTTGCGTCTACTGACACAAAGGAATGCTGTGGCTGGGAGATCTTATCGGACCTTCCTGTGCCACAGCAACAGAGCTCCGGTTGTGTCTTGTAAGAATTGCTCATTGTTTCTTGGGGACTACTGGCTCCTTTGGGTGGGATCCGCTGGCATCTCTGGAGTTGGAGGTAGTAGGTGGCGCTGGGATGTCAGCCAACTACAGGCCTGGACTTGCTGGCTTCACGGAAGTCGAAAAGTGGAGCCACTGCGCAGGCTTTCTGGGTGGTGGACAGCTTATCATTTAGAGTTTAAACACGACCTGTTTACTCACTCGTATGTTCGGTTATACAAGCTGAGAAGACAGAAAGGGGAGTGATAGTAACTTCGTTGGCAGAAAGTGGTTTATTATTATTATTATTATTATTATTATTTGTTTGGTTTTTTTTTCTTCCACAGCTGTTTGATTTGCTGTTGATTATTGACAAAACTGAGAAGAATCAGAAAGTGTTTTGAAAACAGAAATGTAATGATTAAAACGTATATCTGGATGATTTAGATGCCTTTTGTGAGTATTTTTAGCTTAATGACATCAACCTCAGGAATGTATATTTGTCCAATGCAGATGAACTTCCAGTTTTAAACCACTGCAATTATAATGAAGAATACAAGTTAATAACATCGGACTAGTTAAAGTGGGTCAGTCTTAGATAATGTCTCCTTTTCTCAGAAAGTTTATGATTTTCTTTCAGTAAGAGGACCATGACGGTTACCTGTTCGGCTATGTGGAAAGCAGCATTTAATTTTCTTCCTTTTCCTCTTCACCTTCCTCAAGAACTGCTGGGGCATTTATGACACACAAGGATCAGATAAGTGACAAAGAGTAAGGGTGATGATGACCCCTCTAGAGAGGCTAACATCACCTGTCTGCCTGTAACTTTGTTCAGGGTTCATAGGACCACTGTGTCACCAAACACCTTCTTTATTCTGAATGTACTAACTGAAATGTTCATATATGGTCTTCAGTCAGGAATAAACTTATTTCCTGTTAGTAAGATGTAAACAGATGAAGGAGGCCTGGGTTACATCCATCTTCCAATTTCCAGTGTCTATTATTAGACACTGAACAGTATCTTGCCATATATCTAGTGACTGGATGTGTGGACAGATGCCTATGTTGTAGTGTCTAACATAGTAACCAATGGAGATTTCTCTATCTAGTGATTGTATGGCTGGCTGAATGCCTGTGTTGCAGTGTCTAACACAACCAGTGTTCCTTGGGCTGTCTATGCAGTTCTTGGCATGGCTGCACTTTTACTGGTCTCCTCATGAATGCCTAGAATGCAAAGATTTTCAGGATCACATAGTTTCTATTAGTTATAGCTGTGATGACATTCAGAGAGAATCAGATTCATTCATAGTCACAGATCTAAGAAATATGCCACAGCGCTTTGTTCAAAAGGCTAGATCTTTTGAAAGGCAGTCAAATGCCCACTGCAATTATGTTGCTTCCTGTGACTCACTGTTGGAGACCCAGAGGCACCCTGTGGAGCAGCCTGTCACTCCAGGTTGCTCTGGGCCAGAGAGAAATGAATAAAAGGAATGGCTTGGGGCTTCAGCATCCACATGCTCATGCTGTTAAGGAAGCTAAGGAGAATGCTATATTCAGGCTGATGCCATTTTATGCACCGCTCAGATGTCCCATTCGGAATTCGAAATTCACTGGCTGATGTCTCATCCCTGTGTTACCTAGGTAACTTCTGGAGGTAGTGCTACCTTGCTTTCCTTCACTGAAGAGCGTTTCTGTTTGATGTGGAAGAATCCAGGCTTCAGAAGCCCTATCCAGAGAGGCATACTCCTCTCCACTTCCTGGTGAGGCTGATCTGATGATTATACATAGCTCTTGATCCCCCTGCTATGAGGAAATGTTCCAACCGTATCACTTCTGATAACCTGACTGCTTCTTAGAAATTTATTTATGTCAAGATTTGAGTTGTACAGCCTAAGTAAATACTTAGAAGACATACAAAAGTAATAGATGAGACATTTATATTTTCATGCATTTGTATTCACAACATAAACATAACAAAATGAAAAAAAATACTCATATTACTTATGTTTGTAACTGATCATGTGGCCACAGATGAACTTTTTTTTTTTTTTTTTTTTTTTTTTTTTTTTTTTTAAAACTTTATTTATTTATTTATTTGCCTTGGTGTTTGCCTGGAACTGGAACTACAGACAGTTGTTAGCTGCCATATGGGTACTGAGAATCGAACCCGGGTCCTCTGGAAGAGCAGACGGTGCTCTTAACCCCTGAGCCATCTCTCCAGCCCCCCACAGATGAACTTTGATAATTACTTTTTTCCATGTCTCTTCTAGTGAAGAGTTGGGTTGATTGTGGATTCTTGTGTGGTAGTGTGAACCAAATCTTCTCAAAGGGTCTGGGTCATTAGCAGTTCTGCTAATTGGTTTTCTATTGACTTTAATTACAGAACCTAGGAGGACTTAGAGGCAAACCATAAGATCTTTAGCTTTTTAGTAGAATCTTCTCTTTACTCTCTCATATAGAAACAGCTTCCTTAAAATGACCTTTTGTCTGAAGATTTAATGTCATGGGTCAAAGAAGTCTGTTGGCATTCTAGTTCAATCAACTCATAATGTCTCTTGGAGGGAAGCCTTCCTCTTTCTGTAACTAAGGTCTTGTGGTGGTTTGAATGGGTATGGCCCCAATACATTCATGTGTTTGAATGCTTGGCCCATAGCAGGAGGCACCATTAGTAGGTGTGGCTTTGTTGGAGAAAGTGTGTCACTGTGTGAAGAGGTCTTGAGGTCTCATATGCTCAAGCTACACCCTTCCTGCAGATCAATCAACATGTAGCACTCTCAGCTCCTTCTCAGCACCATGTCTGCCTGCATGCCACCACACTTTCTGTCACGACATTAATAGACTAAACCTCTGAAACAGTAAGCCATCCCCAATTAGACATTTTCTTAAGAGTCACGGTGTCTCTTCACAGTGATGGAAATCCTAACTAAGACAGATCCCTTGACCATGAGAGCCTGATGCCTCAAGGATGTCAACTCTAAGATGCGTTTAGTAGATCACTAGTAATAATAGTGAGACACTTCTTCTATCCCTTCAATTCCTGACTCTTAAATCTTACTATGGGAGAAATGTAAATACATTTACAACTGACTTAGGTCAAATTTTGCATCTTAGATAACAGTAAGTGGGCCTTCAAAAGTTGTTCTGTCCATCTCATACTAATGAAGAGCACAGCAAGATCAATAGATGGCATGACTCCATTCTGTACCTCATTGGCTATGAAATAAGTCCCAGTCAGAAGTGATAGTGTATGAAATTCATTATGTACCTGGTGTGTGTATGGGGGGGGGTAGCAGAAACACTGTGGATATGGAAGTCAGATGTGCTTCCTCGGTAAGTCTTTACTCTAGTTGGTTCTAGTGGAAGCTCCACCTCAGCCCCTGGTACCCTAGCGTCATATACTCAAAGAGCTGGAATGTTCTGGTGAAAGCCTCAGACCCCATCCCTCAGGAAGTGCTGCCAAACACAACTCCTCCCTCAGAGATGTTTGAGACCACTCCCATAGACTATTTAAACTGCAACCAGAAAACAAACACATGTTTTTTTTTCCGGTCTTCCTTTCCCATCTTCTCTCTGAGGGTGCGGGGCCTGTAAAATCATCCAGGAATGCAGTATCCATTAAACCTGGGCCTTTTCTAATTTTGTTTGATTTGAATTACTGCATCGGCAGAGAGGCTTTATCTAGGTGTAAAAACCTATCACTAGTAAGAGAAAACACTGTCCCATTCCATGAGGAAAATAACCTTATATAAGTTAATCTCCTAATAGATGTCTAGATAGGAGCTGGAAATGGTGCCACATTGTCTGAGGGCCCATGCTATTTGAAGACTGGGCCCTCAGCAGGAACTATAACTAGGTATGCCATGCTAAGTAGAAGTCCATGTTGCTGAGACCATATTTGATAGTGATGAGATTTGCTAGAGAAAAAGCCTACTGAGAAACACAGAATGACTAAACCAATTGTAGTTAAAATTGTCTGTCCTCTGCTAAGATAATCCTTGGTTAAGAATTTTCACAAAACACAAATATTTAAGGTCTAGGTCACATGGAACATAAATACACGAATAGCCAAGCTACCCTCTCTATCGGATTTCCTTTCTATAGTTTAACATTATGTCCTTCTAGCCCCCAAAACATGAGTTGCTGTATATTTACATCTCTGTCCACCACCCCTTTCTAGCAAATGGAATAACCAAGTACACTGTTTAAAGTTCCATACACTAGGAAAGTTTCTCAATATCAGTGACATCCAGGGCCACCCAAGAGAGGGCCCTTGTATGCATTTTTAGCTTTAAGTGTCTAGTTTGGAGCCATGTCTGCCTAATATACAGAATTATCTGTAGCCTGGGTGTTGAATTTCTCATTCCTCTTTCTTCTGGTCATAAAAGCTCCCCCATGAGGTTTACTGGAATTGGTTGAGACAAAGACCAAATCACTACAAGTAGGACCAATGTCTATTTAAGCCACTTACTCATACTGCCTTCCCACACACTCAAGCCCAAGTTGGTGAACACAGCACCTGGACTTGATAAGAGAGTGCTGCAATGCATACTGGGTCAGAAAACACTAGTCAGGGGAAGCTCAGGCCACACTGCAATGTGGTGATCTATTTTGCGAACTACTCAGTCTTAACTGTGGCCCAGGAACAAGACAAAAAGGTACTTTACATAAGAATCATCATCTGCAAGCTGCTCCAAAATGTCACTGACATTATAAGCACCACTGCATCTTCTTGATCATAAACTCCAAGTGGCAGAGCTACCTGCACAGTATTCTGGACTTGGAAACCCTAGTCCCCGTCATGATGCAGACTATAAATCATTCAGGGTACTTTAGTATGCCCCTTCCAAACCTTTAGATATCTGTAGAATTGGTTTCCCACCGTTTGCCATGAAAATCTCTTACTACCCTTTTCCAGAGCAAATGAAACACTGTATTCATCAGGAAAGAAGTCAAGAAGAAGTCTGAGGAAATGGGTCAGTTTCTAACCAAAGACCTGCCTCACAGAGGAGAGAGGCTAGCCAGCAGAAGAGCCTTCGCATAGGGAGCTAAATGTATTAGTGTTTCATGGCTTTCTCCCTCACCTTCCCTCATTAAAACCTTTCTTGATAGCTCAACCTACTCTGAAACATACAGGAATTGTGGGAAATGTAAGTCAGCCTAGCCATGCTGTCTAAGTTTCGCACGCACAACTTTGGGTAGAATATTTGATGATGGAGGCCTCTGTTTAATAACAAGGAAAGTGGATACTACATCCAAACATCATCAGCTGTCCTCAAGAACCTATCTGAGAAGTTCCTTTCTCTTGTTTACAAAGCATTGATTCTATAGTGTGTGGGGTGGGGCGGGGGACATTTGTGTGCTGTGTATGTTTCCCACTCTGGGGTGTTTATAGAACGAAGATGTTTCCAAAAACTTATTTCTTTTCAATAAATAAATATTTAATAGTATGAAAATATATTCGCAGTATGAGTGTATGGTTTATCAGTGGTTTTCCTGAGAGACTAAAAGTGTGTTTAGCTTTAAGAGATTGTTATTTCTTTTTTTATTTAATGTTCAAAGAATTTGAATTTTCTTTCAAGTTTAAAAATGTGCTGCAGGCAGAAGGCAGTGCGCAATGCTCTTGCATTCTAATGAAGAGAGCCTTAAAATTTGCTCTCCAGCCTGTCTGAGACGCTGCTCTGAAGCAAAGGATGGTTGTGATTTCAGAATCCACTGTCCTGGGATTGAAGCATTGCTCTTCTCTATGCAAAGCAGCCCTATTTCCTCTTGCAGACAGCAGTATTTTCCTTTAGTTTCTGGTCCATTCTTTCAGAGAAGACTGATAACCACCGATGATCTCTTTATTCACAAATTTCCTTAGAAAAATGGCAAGACCATGGTTCTGTATAAGAAGAAGCATGTGAGGGTATGTGCCTGCTCTGCCCAGACTGGAAGAGGATTCATCATGGAAAACAGCTACCGGGAAAGCAAGTATGCAGGAGACGGATGGAAGAGTGGTCCCCAAATCAGCCCTTCCAATCTCAGACCAAGGCATGATTTCCTGATGAAGAGACCTGTCCACCCAACAGCACTGGTGTTTCTAAAAATTCCCATCACAGAATAACAGCTGTCAACACCTGTCCAAGGCATAGAAGTTGGAAAAGACAGCAAGTGGAAAATAGACTTCAATACAAAAACAATTTTGTCATTTTTGGTGACAAAATTACTCCTGTCCTCTGGTTTGCTAAATATATACCTATCATCTTTGACATAGTATTCACTAAGTAACTTTTAACGAATATAATCAGTTAATTAAGAAATCAAGGAGTCATTTGGTTCTTCAGATAGCAACCCATTCTATGTAAAAAAAGACAATGGTTTTTCATTTAGTATTAAGGTCTTTGAAGTTTAAGATTTCAAAAAAGGTTGGTCCTTAGAATTGATACATGTTGGGATCACAAAAGACAAAGACACTGGATGACTGGACAGAGGAGGAAGGGCCAGGAGAATGGAAATGTTAGGAAATTTTTTCACTATGGGCAGCACAAACCCTTGTGCAAACAAAGCTCTTGGGCTAAGACAGATTTTTATATTTAAAAAAAGAAAAGTGATGAAATGCTTGCTAAGGCCCCGGAGAGGATGAACAATGGTTCTTTTTTATAATCCTCCAAAATTCAGTCCCACATGCTAAAAGTTGGAGGGGAAAGCCTTTTGTTCTAGCTGTTTCCAAATGTCAGCTTCCTTCCTGGAGCCCCAGAAGTCTGGGCTGTTGTCAGAAGCAAGAGCGTATGTCAGCCTCTCTACCCTGGCATCCGCCCTTGTCCTGACCAAATCCCTCTCACTGTTAATCAGCTGGCTTTGACAGGAGACACTTAGCCTGTCAGAGGGAGCCACCAAGCAGGCTCTCTTGCTGTGTCTCCATCTCCATTGTTTGATGGATGTCACTCAGTAGTAACCTCTAGTGAGCTGCTCTCACTTCCCAGTGGTCCACACTGAAATGATGATGACAAGGACTTCTGAAAACACACCTTTGTCACGTGTCCTTCTTCCTTCATCCGCTATTGCTTCTTAGAGCCACAGGGGGCGGGGGTGGGGGCACAGGACTGGTAATTTTAGATTCTTGAGCTCACCACACTAAAATGTACTTGCTAAGTTCTGTTGTATAAAATTTAGCACTTAAAGAAAAGGCCACAAATAGTTTTTGTAGTTGTTGTTGTTTGTTTTTAAAATTTGGCCTATGAGAAATAAGATAGGTTGCATTTATTTATTTGTCTGTTTTTGAGACAGGGTTTCAAAATAATAAACCCAGGATAAGTCGCCTCTATCTATATTTCTGTCTATCTATCTATCTATCTATCTATCTATCTATCCTGGTTTTTCGAGACAGGAGTTCTCTATGTAACATCCCTGGCTGTCCTGAAACTTTCATTGTAGATCAGGATGGCCCCCAATTCACAGAGATCTGTCTGCTCCTACCTTCCAGAGTGCTGGGACGAAAGGCGTGGGCTACTCTACACCCACCTCCTCATTTTTCTATCTGACTTTCCAACTGCTGTGGGAACAGCCCACAGTTCACTGTGGTCATATGCTATACTGTACTTTGGTGTTTGACAATTTTCAAAAAGCTGTCACAAAAGATGATCTCATCAGGTCCTCAGGTAACCCTGTTAAGTGGGTAGGGTTGCTGGGTTCTCTATCACTGGTTCCCATATGAGGAAAGGAGAATAAATAAATAATACGACGTAGCCAAGGTCAGCAGGTCATAGTGGTATAACTGGATTCCAACAGATGCATTCAACTTTCAGACCAGCCTCTTGATTTGTTTACTTTTTTACCTTGGTAGTGGTGCCAGTTCATCTCTATTCAGGAAGGTTACATGTCTTTTTTGATTCACTATTTGTCACAGTAAATGTTGGCAAAATTGTAGCCACAGTTTGCTGGTCTCAAGATGTACACAGTTGTCATGTGACAAATCTTTCTGTTCCTATATTCTGTTTTCATACTGATTTATTATTTTCTATCCTAATGGGGATTTCCTATTAAAATTGGAAGCATTTTTCTCAATTCTCATTGCCTTTTTCTCTCTACTTTGCTGATTTCCCCTTCCTTTCTCTTTCTTTACCCAGCACCTCTTTCCATTTCTTTTCCCTCTGCCCCCCCTTTCTGTTTTTTTTTTTTCTTTTGTCATTGCATACTTTAATTTGTGGCTAAGATGTAAGGGAACAAGGCTTGATACTGTATGATTTCACAAGCCCTCTGTTTCTCTGTTATTTCATCTGTGAAAATTGCTAATAATAATTTTCTACACAAGTGAAGAGTAAAGAATATTTATGCTAGTCAAACCTATGGTTAAAAAAATGAAGACCACTTACTTTGTAGGCTTGTTATATGGGCAGTGCCATTTATTTCTTGTCTGTTCAAATGAAAAAGTTCCACTGAAAGACAGACAATTTAAGCACAAGGTGATTTTTTCCGAAGCAAAGAGAGATTGGAGGGGGCTCTTCCAAAGGGAAGTAGAAGCCCAGTAGATTCTGTGTGGTGGATTTGAAAGGTGTTTTATGAATATTTATGAAGTCGATGGCATATCCATGGTGGTAAGGTGACCCTTTTTTTTCTTCCAAATCATGATGGACTAGTCTCTCTCTAAGGGTATTTTTTCTCATAATTCTCTTTCAGAGCCTATGGGAGTTGGTGGGTGGGCCACTATGTCAAAGCAGTAATGTGACTGATTTTATAATAAAGTCAGCCAGAATGTCTCATATTGATGGTGCTTGTCGATTGGTCATATATGACAATTTTTTTTTTCTTAAACAACAATAATGAAGAAGAGAGAGGATAATATGAGCATTCTGGTGCTCTGCTTCTCTTGTTACGCTGTCAAGCTGAGAGGCTGAGGTAAAGGAAGTGGTTGGGTACCAGCTGTGTGCACTAGCATCCTTCTGTACCCAAAGTCATGGTTCATGTGATCTGAATGCAGCTGCATAATCCAATCATTTCTACTTCCGTACTTCTATCATCAACAAAATTACTGCAACCTATATTTTCAATAAACTTTAACTGCAGGTTTAATTTCATATTTTTTTTAATCACTGAAATGATTGCACTAACCTAAAATGGGACCTCTGGAAAGAGAAATAAAAGTTCCCTGCAGGAGTGAACAGGTTTTTCAAAGGAAGGATGTCTCTGCCATTTAGGAGGGGAAAGAAGGCTTCTGAGTTTCTTCTACTTTAATGTTAAAATGAGTATTCATGTGGACTGCTGTCGACTACCTATTGAGAAATGCTCGGCAACATGTATAATTTATGGGGCTGATTGCTTTAAAGAGATGCTTCTAAAAATGAGGTTTTTTTGCAACTCAGGTTGTTCTCAAGGGGAGGCAGGCATATGGTTATTATTCAGAATTGAACCGTGCGTGTGAAGAACACAGCAGAAAGGAAAAGAACTCGAGGAGAAATGCCAGAGAAGCAAATTGCTCCTTTACATTCAAAGTTTCTTTCCCTTTCTGGCAGTCATGGATGGAATGATTGTCGATACTCCTGAAAATTATGTTTGATTAAAGGAATTTTAAGTAGTTGTTTCTCTTGTGAGACTGTGTACCTAGGTCCCATGTGCTCTATCAGCATCTGCAAGCTTTCCTGGATGGGTAAGCGAATAGATCTGTCAGTGGGAACTGAGAAAGGTCCTCTAGATTCATCTTGATTAGGATTTTATTTATAAAGTTATTCATTTAATACACCCACATATGCCAAAGGTAGGAGTGGTGAATAACAACAGAATTACCACTGTCAATGACACTTTATGTCCAGTAGGCCTGGGTTACGAAAGTCAAGGTCTGTCTTGTTGGGATCTTGAGCTGTATACAGTTCTGGGAAGGTTCTTGCTCAGCTTTCCTGAAATAGAACCTGGGGTTGTTAGAGATGTACTGAAGGATTTTAGTTAGTAGACTAAAGGAACAAGGGACAGAGTGTCTAGACACTGTAACTCTTTGGTCCCAAGCCAGAACTGACGCAGATGAATGTCATGGCAGATCAAACTGAACTTGGTCAGATAAGCTGAGCCTCATGCTCCTGTAAGAACAAGGAGTTCTCAGACAAGGTATGGTAGGCTTTGCAAGGCCTACAAACAGAACAGTACATTTATAACCAGCATCTCACTTCCTGGATTGCTTGTTTTTTTGTTTCAATATTAATTGGAGTGTCTTCTTTGAAATAGAGAAATTGTCTTCAAGTTAGAAAAGAAGAATGACTATTAAGACTATAATCTATTGTATACAGTAGGCTGCTGTAAACTAAAACTCGGGTAGATCTCAAAAACAGCTCTGAGCACAGATTTAAGCCACAAGACCAATAATATATGTATACGGTTTCACCTGTCTGATAAAAGCAGGTAATGCTAAGTGATCTGTTTTCAGGTGGTATACCTCTGAGGAAGACAAGCAGTCTTGGGGATAGAAAACAGGATTGCTATTTTCTAGCAGGAAGGAGTAGAAGATGGGAAAGTGTGGTTATGTGGTATCGGAGGATGTCTCAAATACCTACAGCCATAGTTACTCTGCTAGCAACTTTCTGAGCACTCACCCTTATACAACTCTTTACATTGTCTATTAGTGTTTCACATACTCCTTTAGATGTTTTGTTTGTACTTTGGTTTTCAAAGAAATGAATTGATTTCTCTGATTTTGTGATTTCTTGACATTTGAACACACCTTTCAGAAGCTAGGCTTTAACCACAGGTACCAATGAAGACACTACAGAGGCAGATTTATAGGCAAGACCACCATATCATAAAAATTATATAAGGGATAGTAAAAAATAGGAGAAAACCCTTGGGTAGAGGATTTATTTAAAAGTTGGCATCTGTGTATGCAGCACAGTGACAGTTAAGGCATTTTGCCATCTGAACCCAATCTCCCCACTAAGCATATCTGTCATAGCGTCTCCATAAGGCCTTTTCCTGAAGTGTGATTCCCCGATGACCTTGTATTTCCTACCTTTGTGCTTTGGTTATCTCCTTCCTCTAACCTCAGCCTCTCTCTGATCAGTCCGACCTCTTCTGAGAAGTCACTATGGTAAGCCCAATCTGACGTGCCCTGGCCCTTTCCTGAACTCAACAACAGCCTGATTCTGGAAGCTGTCAACCCTTGTGACACCCTCATCTTTACCACCCGGATCTCTTTCCTCCTGAGCTCAGAGCTCGGCTATATTTCTTGTCTTGCCTGGCAGGTAAATGATTGAATCAGTCCCACCCGCAGCACATGCTTCCTCAAAGGCTGTTTCTCACACCCCATATACTCTTTCTTCTCTCCTCTGAATTTGCCTGCCAGAGACCTCATTTCACAGCCTTTGGGGACTGCAGTGAAATCAAATGGCAGCAGATCTTTCTGTTAAAAGGCTAGATAAAAAAATTTAGAATTTATCTACTAATTATAGCAACCTCTCTTTTTTCTGTCAAAACATTTTTAAAATATAATAAATATACTTTAATTTTAAAAAAATATATTGGTTCCCAGAATCAGGCTGTATATGGCCTGTGGTCAGTGGGTTTGCTAACCCCTACCCAGAGGACAATACATCGAGTCTCAAAATAGTGTATGGAGCAGGATTTCTCTCCCCTGCTTCCAACCCTGCATTCCTATTCTCTGAACTCTTAATTGGGTACAATGAGAAAGGGACATTTCACCTGTGTGTTTTCTCTGGCCCACAGGTGTGAGACTTTCTGTGTTCAAAACAGTGAGGCTTTAAATGCATACAGTGATTGAAACAACTGGAGAGTCACTTACCCTGATTAGTCTGCTTCACTCTAGGCTTACACTACATAATTATTTTCTGCTACTCTCCTTTGCCTGATCCACAGCTAGAGAACATCATGTTCCAACCAACCTTGCCCAACCAGAGCAGTCTGTTTTAGGATCATAACTTTAGAATCCAGCACCAGTCACTGTCAAGCGGGAGAGAGAATCGAGAGAAAACCATGGAAGAGTCAAAGAAGGGAGCATGTGCTTTGCCACATACATTGAGTCTGCAAAACGGGTAGCAGTTTCAGCAGTGTGTGCCTAGTGAAGTAAGCAATGCTTTGCTTACAAACCTCAGCCTCTTGTTCTACCTTCTCAAGAGAAGGAGAAACAAGAACACCACAAAACAAACCAGAAAAGAAAACCCCATACCTGTGAAGTTTCTCCCCTTGTTCCTGGCCCCTATGCCGGGCTACTCAGTCACATGGTTTTAGTAGCCAATCAGAGGGAAGAGGAAGGGTATGGAGGAAGCATGTACCATGACCAGGCTCCCTCAGCATCTCACCGGCACAGGGTGGTACCCTCAGTATGAAAGGAGCATTGCCTCACCGGCGCTGACAGATCCTTTCTCTTTAAAAAGGCAGAGTGCATTTGTCTGGACAAGTTTTCCTTCTTAAGGCAATGTTTGCTTTGTTCCTTGAAACTGCAGACTTCCTCAAGATCAAGTTGTTGGTTTGTTTGCTTGTTTTCTGAAACACACTTAGTTACTTATTTGTGAAGCTTGAGAAACACAAAATGAACCTCAGCATCAAGCAAGGTCATTTTCTGAATGGCATACAAAGGGTAGCATTCTACAGTAGAGTGGTAAGACTATGTCACAGCTTAAGGTATACTTTATAAATAATGAGTAATGGGAAACTCAGTGATTTCCCAATGTCTACCCTCCCTGGTAGTGATAGATACTTAAAGATACAGGGCTGCTCATTACTCTGATTTGTTTTATTAAACTGAATGCGTGCATCAGATTGTCATACTGTACTCTACAAATTCGTGCATCTTTTTCTTCTTTTTGTATGTGTGCATGTGTGTGATCGTGCATGTGTGTGCACCAGCGTGTATGAGTGTGTGATATGTATGTGTGTTTGTATGTGAGTGAGTGGGTACCATGTGTGTGCAAATATCTGTCATGTGTGCACATGTATGTGGAGGCCCAAGGTTATCATCAGGAATCTTTCTCCCAGCTTTTCTACCTTATTTTTTGAGGCAAGTCTCTCAATCAAACCCAGAGCTCACCTACTGTATTCATCTCAGTGGCCAGTTTGCTCTGAGGATCCTGTCTCTACATTACTAGGCTGCAATATGACTTGCCATGCCAATTTAGCATTACATGGATTCTGGAGATCTGTTTCCTCTGGGGATCTGAATCCAGGTCATCTTGCTTGTATGACAAGTGTCTTTTCTCCTCTCTGTGTCCAGTTTGTTAAAAGATCAATGAGCAGAGAGACAGCATTTCTATATGGCTTAGAAAAGGCTCTGCTTTGTGTTTTGGATGGGTAAACCCTCCTTTCCCAAATTAATAATAATAATGATAACAATAATAATAATTTTGCACCTTTGCATGAAGAAAGTTACAAATTAGCTCTTAATTTTCAACAACTATAAACAATGCACTATGAACTTGTTTATATGCAAGTTTTGTTCCTCCCAACTTTTATTATTTAATAAGCTAATGTCAATAAAATACTCAGAGCCATTCACTTGTCCAGGGAACCAGCCATTTCCTCAGTTCTCTGAAAAATTGTCCTATGGACCCCTAGGAAGCAGCAAATTTACACCTGATATGGGATGTATTGTCTTTAGTGGCTGCAGACTTTTGGTACCTTCCTCTGGGGTAGGTCACTTGGTACTCCTCACCTGAATCTATGGTGTCCAGGGAGGACAGATGGGAGTGGACAGTAGGGAAGTGGAGGCTGGTATCGCCTATTCCACAAATAAACATCTATGTAGTTTGTTTAAGGGCAGTACAGACTGTCCTAAAGGGATTAAGTAGAATTGGTTATATGCCTGATCCTCTGCCATTTCTTTAATTTAACTATTTGAAATATAATTTAACAGACATTATAGATCTTCTCTAAGTTTCCTGAAGTGTTTATTTCAGAGAAAGCTTTCTGTCCACTAAACTGATTAATCAGTATTTATATCCTGATGTTGCACAACCCCCTCCCCAATAAAAGACAAGCACTCCGGGTTAAGACCTATAATTATGATAGGTCTTGGCTTTTGTTCACTTTTGAGAGAATTCACACAAAGCCACTGTGAAGCAACCACAGTCTTTGAAAACTTCTCATTCAAGCCTCAATTGGGCCAACCTGGGGTTATTCTGGGAGCTGGGTACATTTGTTATGTCTCTGAATCACACATTTTGACACATTATTTTCCAAGTTCTTGGTCTTCTTTTTTTTCTCTGAAAATTGACAGATATATGGAAAAGTTAATAATTCTGTGAGAATGAATACACATTTTTTTTTCTTGAAAACAGGCAGTTTTTTTTTTAAAAAAAAAGTTGTCCTATTTATACCATAATTCTTCCAAAAATATTAAAAATGTAGCCCCAAGCCTAATGTTGGAAAAGTGCAGATTTAGCCCCCAAATCTTTATGGTTTTTAATTTTGTCATCAGAGTTGTGTCCCTTAGACAACTGTGTCTTGTAATATAAGGTCCATAGAATTTAATAAGGGAAGGGCTGTTTGATAACTCTAGTATCTATGATATCCAACTGTATCTTGTCAAATGGATATTCTCCCCCATGATTTATGGTTCATCTTAAAGACAAATTTAAGCTAATTGTCTTGTTAATGATCTTTGTATCTTCCATGAAGGTTTAGGTGCAACTCGGATGTCCTATTATCTAAGTAGCTGATGCTTTTTTCTATTTTCTGTGTTTCATTGACAACTTGTTTTATATTCATGTACATGTCAAACTGTGAGCATTGTCTCACACTCCATTAAACAATGTGCCATCTTCAAAGCAAATACGATTACTTATCTTATGACATGAAGAACACTGTTTCTTGACCTATTTTCTCGTGTATCTATAACTTGACTGAAAATAAGCCACCAGAAGCCAGAAGTTGTACTTTTTTTTTTTTGTGAAGTCATGGAGACATAAATGGGTGAGAGGAACAGAGGCCTGTTGTTCCAAACTGGATGTGGTGATGCACAACTGTAAACTCAGCGCTCAAGAAGCAGGGATGGAAGAACTGTGAGATAAGGAGGCCAGCCAGCTGTCATAGCAAGACCGTTTCCCATAGGGGAATTTGCCTGGACCAATTTGCCTGTATCTATCTCATCTTGAAATCTCAGTATAAAGGCCACTTAAAATGATCTGCAATGAAGAACTCAGAATGAATAAATCTGAGAACGTGAGGTGGCCCCCAAGATCCACTCCCTCAACTGGGTCCTAACTAAGTTTCTGACTCTCCCTAATACTCGATTAAATCATAAATCTATAAAATAATAAATTAATAAGGTCAGAGCTCTTATAATCTAATCATTTTCCCAAAGTCGTACCTGTGAACACTAGTACAGCTGCCTCTAGGACACATTTCAGAGCTAAACCAGAAAGTATGCTTGACTGAAATGCTAAGAGCCTAAAAAACATAAGACTGAAATGTATTCTGAGTTAAAAATTCATTTTTAATGATTGCTTTATTTCCCCAATGACATCACATGGAAAAAGGCATACATAAGTGTATGTGTACGTGTATATTTGTGTGTATCATGACAACAGGTTTTTGTTTTTTTTAACTAGGTCCTTTGTAAAGCTTCTGTTGCACGATCAGTTTACACTAAATGTCTTCTCATAAAATAGTGTATTGTGTTTTCATGGTTCCTGGACAACGTGACCATCACCAGTGCTCTGCTCTATTGTCCTATAGCTAGTTTCCTCCCTGTCTCATCTATGCATAATCCATAGAATAAACAGAGGAAAAACAAATGGATGTGCCAAAAAAGAGCAAGCTTTGCAGGGAGTCATGTGCAGGGCTGGGGCCATTTCCTGTCTCATGGAGAGGAAGATCTCACATCATGGCCTGCCATCTATGCTGTCTGGCTCAATGTCTCCTAACTTCCTGGAGTAAAACCAAGCTAAACAAAACAAAAATGACAATTTCTCTGTGTTTTGGAATTCCAGACTCCTATTACTGGAACACTAAATCTTTCAACCTACTGAATACTTTGCCTTCCAAGGTTAACAGTGGTGTTTATGAATTGTTTATAAAACTTAATGTTTCCATTATGTAGCTCACATATTGTAATAATGGGTTTTAATGTTACTCCCCAGTTCTGCGAATCCTTTGCATCAAGAGCAAAATCTTGGCTTGTTAAAATTAACCTTTGCATTTATTTCATTCTTTTTTGGTAAATGGCTGAATCAAAACTCATTCTTCCTTGAATATCAACTGAGCATTAGGATGTGAGCCAGTAAGGAGAGGTCAGTAAGATGAAAACAACTGTTACTTTATACCATAAATTTGTCAATTTTTTGCAAATGTACTTGTTGGTCAAATGGCTTCTGTATCAGATTCATAGTTTTCCTTTGCCTTTGTAGGAAAGTACCTCACACAAAGGAAAAATTATATTTTCTCAGCTCTATCACTGGTGACTACATTGTCATCAACACTTTTCAATCTGTAGGAAACTCAGCATCATCTGGCTAGCAGACAAAATGACAAAAGTGTATAGCTTGCCACCATGGAAAAACTGAGTTGGTTCTGGATGGATTTGGGGGATTCATGTTAGGTCAAGTTCAATGGTGCCCTCATGAGAATGCAATCAAGATGAGTTAGGTGTGCCCTGGGCAAAGGCACAAAGAGACTCACAGACAGAAGGAGATGTGAGTGTGTGCATGTATAAAAAAGGTTTAGTTGATCAATTGTTTAAAATCTATGTTTTAAAAAGTTCTTTAAAATCCTGTGCTTAAAACTTTCCCACAACATTTTAGCACAAGAATTGAAACTATTTTCTGATTCTAGTAAGTATAAGGATGTATAGAGGTCCAAATTGATGGTGCACACCTTTAATTCCAGCACTGAGAAGGCAGAAGCAGACAGATCTCTGAGGTCAAAGCTAGCCTGGGCTACAAAGCTAGTTTCAGGCCAGTCAAGGTTGCACAGAGAAGCCCTGTCTCAGAAAAAAAAAATACATAAATAATAGACAATTCATTCATTTAGGGAAAAACTGAAGAAGAGTTACCCAACCAAGTGCCTGAATCATGCCAATAGAAGTGAAAGCAGTCTCCTGGGTCATTGCAAGCTGGGTAGCTTTGCATTGCTTTGCGTTTGTGGTTTTTTTTAGTACAGAGATGAACTCAGGGCCTGGGACAAGCTATGTAAGCATTCTACACCCAACACCCCAGCCCAGAATCTCAGTTTTTGAACTGCTGTGGGATAATGCTCCTATACACTATAAAGATTTGTCACTCATATTGATTTAATAAAATGCTAAGTGACCAGTAGCCCAGCAGGAAATATAGGCAGCGTGACCAGACTAGGAGAATTCTGAGAAGAGGAAAGGTAGAGAAGCAGATGTCAGTCAGATGAAGAGGAAGCAAGATGAGAATACTTGAGCTGAGCAAAGGTACCAAGCCATAGTGGCTAAACATAGATTAGAATTATGGATTAATTTAAGTGAAAGAGTTAGTTAGTAATATGCTTGAGCTACTGGCTCACACTTATTATAATAGTAAGCCTTCAAGTCAATTACTTGGGAAGTGGCTGCTGGGTATTTTAGAGTTTCTGGCAAGATAGAAACTTCTAACTACAAATGGTGTCCAGTGTGGGGCATGAACTCACAACTCTGAAAATAAAGTCTCATCCTCTGTCAACTGAGCTTCTGGTTACATGGGACTGTCAGTCCTCAGCTCCAATTCATAGCCCTTCAGAGAAAAAATATGTGGGATTAATTTCTATTCAGTTTCATGTGTGGATAAATCCAGAGACAGTTGCCAGACTTTGTCATTGTCACAACTGATTGGGCTCCAGATTTCCTTTAAATCATCTGATTCCTATTTTCTTCATTATAAAATAAAGGTTATAAATAAAGCTTTCTTTTTGTCAAGGTTAAATGGGTTTGTCCTTGAACAGTCTTAATAGTGCTTTGTATATTAATTCTGGCACTCCGAAAAAGCTTTTTTTTAAAGCTGTTATATGAGGGAAGGGTGGAGACGTTAAGGTTCAGTTAGATTCTATGCTTATTCTACAGATAAGAAAAAGTTAGAATTAAACAAAGTTCAATAATTTGCCAGCGAGTTATAAAGCTGTAGAGTGATATTGACAGTTCAAGCCTTAAATCAGGCTGTGCCTCCTATACCATGACACCAGTACCAGCTAGGCATGGAGCAACAAAAAAAGCTGAGACCATCCCCTCTGGCAGCTTCCTTCTGTGCCCCTGCCAAGACTCAAAATGCCCTTGGCATCTTCCTGCTCTTCCAACCCTGCTAAGTGTGCCACCAGGTCTCTCTCAGGTGACAGAAGGTAGTGAGAATATTTAGGCGCCTGTGCAAATAGCAGTTGCAGGCTCAAGTATAGACTGTGACCTTGATTTCCTCAAGTTGATTCTCAATCAGTTTTGGAGGTCGGATGCTGGGTCCTTGCTGACTCACCCCATACAGAGGTTACCCTGTATCTCAGCTCCGCCACTGTGACCTTGGACAGGTCCTTCACCTTCTCAAGACTGAATAAGAGAACCAGGATCACACTCTTAATCGACTTAACTCAGTACAAAATGAAACAATGGAATGTTTGTTTGTCAGCATTCCATTGAAACAGACTTTACATCAGGAAAAAAGTTTCAGATTAATATAGTCATCCCACTCAGACGGTATCCTAGCAACAGTCAGTCTCTCAGAAGAACCACTAAGACTTTGAATTTCATGACACACTCTTGCCTGTTTCTGAAATGCATATCAAGGAATCACACAGTATATATTTTTCTGTACCAAGCTTCTCTCACAAAAAGTATGTTTTGTGAAATCCAGCCATGTTACTTCATGTAATTATAGTTTGATTTTATTATATATATATATGTACATTCAAAAATATATAGTGATAAACTTAAGCTCTTGTTTTGTAAATAAAGTTTTACTTCAACACTGTGAATCTACTTTAATATTTTGTCAATAGTGGTTTTTATATTCTGATGGCAGATTGTAACTGAGACTGCAGACCACAGATCTGTGACCCTTCACAGGAGCAAGCTAAACCTCTGCTCTGTGCTATTATCATCTGAACATACTTATTGCTATACTTATTATTCATCCTACTTGTACTGAATATTCACATCGTTTCCAGTATTGGCATTATTACAAATACTGTGAGCATTCCTGGACACATTACTGTTTAGTACATGAAATCCTTACTAGTAAAGTCTCCATTAGATTCGAATATGCAATTGTGCATGGGAATTTCTGCTTTAAAGGTATAATCTAATCCATCGTGTTTAAACATCTTGCCCAAGGTCATGTAGAAAAGAATGAGCCTATGGGAAGCACAAATTAATCTTAGTGGGTTATACACATATAAATACATATATACTATATACATACATCTACACATAATATATACACATATATATACATACAATACATACATACATGCATACATACATAATATATATACATACACATATACATACATACATATATTCATACATACATGAGCACATAAAAGTGGGAGGTGGAGGTCTGGGAGGGGTTAAGAGAAGGATGGTAAAATACATTTTACAAAATGGACAAAGAATTAAATATATTTTAAAGGAAAAGAACTGCAGATATGAGATTGATAATGAAAGCCCATTTCTTAGAACTTTTTTTTTTTACTATTTTTATTTACCTTGAGAAAAACGGTTAGAAGAATCTTTACTCATTCTAGGTCCTTTACGAAAACAACGTTTTTCCCTGGTGCCTGGTTGTACACTTCAAAAAAAGGAAATGTACTGCCTTGAGAGTACTTGGCATCAGGATGCACTTTTGCCCTCATAGTATAAATGAGTGAAGCGAGGTCTGAAGATACTTATTGTTGGCCTAAAACTGTAACTTTAATCATGTAGTACAAACTGATTTTGAACTTCACCTTTTTATCTTTGCAACTGGTACCGCTGTTACCAGCAACCATACATAGTACTTCCTGCTCTCAGCGCCACTATGACACACAATATGGGAGGTCAAGACAGGAAACTCTAGAAGTTTGTGACCACCTAGCCTGATATATGCCACTAAGAGACCCTGTCTCTTTCAGGGTGGAAAGCAAGGCACCAATACTCAAGGATGTCTATTGCCCTTCACATGAATGTTATGGCATGTCTATTCCTGTGCGAGCATGCATACACACACATTCCCCACCCCTCTGCCAATGTAAGATGGTTGACAAAAAAAAAAAAAAAAAAAAAAAAAGTTCTGTTAAGATGGCTTAGCAACTAATGTCCCTTGCTGCCAATCCTAATGACCTGAATTCAATCCCTGGGACCCACAAGGTGGAAGCACCAATTTCTGCATCTTGTCGTCTGATCTCAACACACATGCCCATGGTGAACATATACATGTTACTAGAGAAAAACATTGAAGAAAACCTTGAAAGGTAACTTTGAAACTTACTTTCTAAGAATTTTCTTCAATTTTTAATATTGTTCAGGCAAAAAGAATTAGTCAGTATATTACACCAATGGTAAAAATGAAGCTAGCAACAAATTAATTGAAATATCAGTTTTTATTGCTTTAATAGATGCTCTTCTAGTGTTCTGTTTTTCCTTGTGCTGTTCCCTACATACAAATTTCATTATGAATATACCTAGTTTTAATTTTTAAGTGTTATAAAGAGACAAAGAATCACACAAAATTTTTATTCTGAGCTTTATTATATAGGGGTGAAGAAAACTAAATTTTAGCTTTTTTTTAATGGTAATACATTAACTGATTTTCTCCTCAGCCTCCTGAATGATTTAAATTTTAGGCCTCTTGACTAAATTATCCTTATTTACAAATGTAGCCTTACATGCATATTTCCAAAGATAAAATATCTGTGTTCAGTTTATTAAAACAAGACCACTTAGCATATTACTTCATTTATAAGCTAGGATTGGCATGAAATGATGCATATACTCTAATTCCTGTTTTTGGAAAGCTTTATCTTTGGTGGAGAATTCTACCTTAATAATCCCTTCAGCGGACTTTAACCCTTATTTCCTTTGAGTTTATTCCAGGTACTGTGCGCAAGAAGACTGGAGTCTATTTTGGGGTAGGGACACTGTTCTTGTCCCAGGGAGGAAGTGAGCACACTGGGTCTTGTCTCCAGCCCCCAAGCAGGGAGACAGGTCAGACAGACAGCACTGTCAGCCAGGCTCCAGGAAGGCTTCTCCTGTCTCTTGGAACAAGCAAACAATTGTTACTATTTACAATGGCCCATATGCAGAAGTATTCTTGGAACAATAAGGAAAGGGAAAGTCGGCCACCGGGCAGGAAAGAAGGCTTTCAAGCTGCATTGAGTACAAAGAATGTGAATGCCCTTTAAATGTAAACAGCTGGCTGCAGCACTTGCCCAAAGAACAATGTACGGGTGCTTGCCATGTGCCAGGCACTTGACATATACCATTGTCCCTGATCTCATAACCACTTCACCAGACCAATGTTATTTCCAATCTAATCTGTGAAGAAACCAAGGTCCAGAGAGATGCTAATAGCTGAGTATTGTAGTTAAATTGCAACTTGTCTGTCAGAGCCTATGTATTCTTAGCTAATACTCTTAAAAATTAAAAATAGAGGAAAAGTTTACATAGCTTCGAGAATGAATCCATAATCTTGTCACTAAAAGCATAAGGCAGTATGATGAGCACCAATAACAATTTGAAATATGCTCTTTTTTAAAGTCCCTCTGAATTTCACAGAGGCAAGGAAACTTGAGAAAAGCTTGCTAAATGCTAGAAGTGACAGCCTAGCAACCTGCCTTGTCATATACATAATGGATACCCTTGGATAGCTCCCCAACCATGTAAATGACAGGACAATCTCTTGTTCTTCTCAGAGTGGCTTTACATCTTACAGAAATGTGTGCAAAGACTCAAATTAACAATAACCAAAATAGTAATTTGCTGGGCAACTCAGGAACAAGTGTAATGAGGCCCTAATGCTTGACTGAGTATTTCTAATAACTTCTTCAGAAAGGCAACAGTTCCTTACCTCAAAACAGGTTAAAAGAGAAAATGATGGGAAAGGTGAGGTGTTCACCGAATTGTTCAAGGTCCTTCACATGGAACATACATCAATTACTGTTAAGGGCTCTGGTAAAACATGGGAACTCACTAATTTTCTCATCGTTTCTAGATATATTAATAAGTAATGCTTAGTTTTCTGATTTTCTTAGTTTCCCCAACTCAACCTGTAAATTTAAGTAAACTCAGGAGCTAATCTTATAAAAATATTTGAAGCTACCTGCCATACTAATCATTTGAACTCTCCTGGGTTTTGAGTCCTGTTACAAGCTGTAGGCATATCTACCATGTAAGGAGAGAAGAGACTTGTGGGTTCCTGAAGAACAAGCCTACTTCCATCTGAGGCTTAAAAACCATCTTCTAGTAAAGACAAACTAGGCTCATTCCTGCTAATGATTAAACCTCCATTTCTCAAGTATTGGGCTCTGCCCCACCTTTAATCTTAAGGTTTATTTATTCTCGTATTTTATGTATATGAGTAGTCTGGCTTCATGTACATCAGAAGAAGGAATCTGATTGCATTACAGATGGTTTTGAGTCACTATGTGCTCGCTGTAAATTGAACTCAGGACCTCTGGAAGAGCAGTCAAGAGCTCTTAACAACTGAGCCATCTCTCCAGTGCATCACAACTCCACACCAAGTAGTCTTAACTAAAAATATCTCTCTGTACTGCCTGTTCCAGGAAATGACAGCCATGCTTTTGTTTCAAAAGTTATTATGGCCACTTGTTATTATGACTACCTTATGACCACCTTGCAATCATCTCTTTGTTTCAAAAAGTTCCTATAACCATTCTGTAACCCTACCTTTGTTTCAAAAGGTTGTTATGATTATCTTGTTATGACCACTTTGATATGTATTACTTCTGAAACTCTGCCTATTTTGCTTGCCAAATCCCCCATTTGGAACTCTCCACTCCTGAGCTATAGAAATCTTGTCTTCATCATGTTCAAGGCTGACCTTTTAAGCCCTGCCTTAGGTGGAAGCAGCCCATGTACAGGGGTAAAAAAGCTTGCTTGAATTAACTTGGCCATGATGATTTGGGTCTATGGTCTTTTTCCTCTAATCTTTTTTCAGATTAACATTTTACTAGCTTTTTTTTATGACACTCTTGGGATTGGTTAACAATACACTTGTTCCCATCATGGAAAACAGAATTCTGAGCAAATAAACCAGATAAAAGACAAAGATGCCTTAGAGTGAGATTGGTGAAATGGTGTTAGGACTTCTGACATCTTTCAGCCATTTCCAGGGTTCCACAGTTGGGTCTGCCAGCACTTAGGCAGAATGCATTGTTATCCCCAGCCAATGTCGTTTCCAGCATCCCCTAGTTGCTTCCAGGGTCTCTAGGCTGCACCTGAGCCCCCAGCAATCAGGCCCAATGCCTCATCATTCTGAAACCTTATGTCCTGAGCATACAAAATGTGGTGCATCATCCATACCCATGCATGGTTCAAAGTCTGAAGACTTTGAACCAAAGTTACCTACAGAAAAAACAGCTACATATTAGAGTCCCAGAAAGAGGCAGAGGCCAAAAAATTACTTGAGGAGTCTACAAGAGAAAAACCCAGTTAGTGGGCAAGTCTGGATAGAATCTTGGATCACTTTTCTATACAGCAGTTTATGTAGGCAGTGATAGACTTATGACTTCTGGTTTTGAGGCTGCTTCTGTACTCTATTTAGATTCTAATTTTTAAGAGGCAAAATTATTCAACAGTCTTATTATCTTTACACCTGGATCATTCCATGGGCCATGACACTCTGACCTCATCTCTTGAGGTAATAAGTATTTTTTCCCTTTCCAATAAAGACAGCAAACTATTATATCACCTACATTGTTCCTTTATTTTCCAGAGAAGGTTTCAGGTTACATTAATTAGGACTTTTCTGGCTATCTTGGAATTTTCTCATTAAGCTCCAATAATGAGAATAAAAAGGGAGTGAGAACCCCACGTACTAAGGAGATGAGCTGCAAAAAATACTGGTAGAAATATTAAAAGAAATCTGGACTCAATCAGCAACCACATTTGGATTAAGCTGCTTAGTCTAGTAGGATGTAACTCTATCTCACACCTAGAGACTCCCATGTCAAGTCCAGGAAATGATCAATATAATTGGGAACTAGGTGAGCTAGCTGGTGTCTCCCAAGAAACAGAACAAATGAAATATTTGTGTGTTTGCTACTCTTCATTACAACAATGTGACTTGTGAAGTAAGGAGGCTGGAAAAATCTAAATCTGGAACATGGGCTCCCAGGCTCAAGACCCAAGAGAGCTATCTGCCAGAAAAATCCTTCTGTCTCAATTTTTATTTTTATTCAGGTCATCAGTTGATTAGCTGAGCCCCACTTGCACATAGATAATGGTCTACTTACTGATTGAACCCTGCCTTTAATTAATCCTACAAACAAACAAACACTCTGAGTTAACATGGGAATTTACCACCACAGTAGATAGCCCACAAAGATTTGAGAGGTCTCTATGGGAAGATAAGCATCTCCATCCCTGGCTGGCATTTGTCAATCAGATGCTTTAATAGTGAGGAGAGATAATCCACTAAAGAGTTAAACAGATTTAAGTCTGTATTTAATGTGCAAGAACAGAGAACCACACTGCTTGCTGGCCGAAGGATTTTGAGCATTGATTGCCATGATGAAACTTGCCTGGGAATGAAGAAATGACAGACATGTGTACAGAAAAGCTGAGGTCAGGTGGGATGTGCACACTCTGATGGCATGGCACCTACTACTAAAGCAACATGGAACTCAGTATTTTTATTATTAGGTTTATCACAGGGGGCGGGGTTGGCTGGTCTCTGTAAGGAAATAGTCACAGTCGAAGCATTAGGAAGATTGAGAACCACTGTGCTATAGTCATATACATGTTACATCATGACATTGGTATAGATGACCCCTAGATGGAAGTGGAAAGCCTTTCAGGTTTCTCCTGAAGGAATGTAATGAGACCAGCGTAGTAAAAAGCAAAGACCTTGGGACTCCAGGTCATGGGAGTTAGTACAGTAGCCTGTGGCTTTCTGGCAGCTACAGATCCATGGTGCACAGCAAGAGTACACTTACACTTATCAATATTTGACTACAGTATGTCCCTGACAGACCCATGAGTTAATTCTTCCTAATGCTTTGACTATGACTCCAACCATAAAAAGTATTTTGAGGAGCTGGAGAGATGGCTCAGTGGTTAAGAACACTGACTGCTCTTCTAAAGGACTCTGGTTCAATTCCCAGCACCCACATGGCAGCTCACAACTATTTGTAACTCCAAGATCTGACACCTTCACACAGACACACATGCAAGCAACACACAAATGCACATGAAATAAAAATAAATACATTGTTTAAGAAAAATTTTTTGATGCTATTCCATAACTAATTTTACTACTGTTACAAATCATGACACAAATATCTGCAGTTCCTGATGATTTAAACGACCCTTGTGAAATGGTCATTTGATTCCCAGGGGATTACAACTCACAGGTTGAGAACCACACTGTGTTAGAACTTTTGCACGGTGTCCTGAGGTTGAGCTGTCCACTACCTTTGGTTTTACTTTTACTGTTCAATAGAACTCTTTTGTGTAGAGGAATCTGCTTCTCACCCTTTCCCTTCTAGATTGTAGGTTCGTTCAAGTTACAGAGCTCCAGTGTATCTTTGTGTCCACAAAACAGAGCTCAAGGGCAGAAACATGGTGTAGGCTCAGTTTATGTCCTCAAAAGAAGGGGCTAATGAATTAATGAAACAAAGACATTTTGAACATTTGTAGAAATATTTGCAAAGAAAAGAATTTTAAAGTTGGCAGTATTTCAATATTTTCCACTTTCTGTGTCTTTCCCTTCTCATTTGTAAAGTTTAGTTCCATATGGCAAACAGCAGTTATTCTCAAATTGCAGTCTAGCAATCCTTAGAAATCCCCCAAGATCCTAGTAGAGAGCCTGTGAGGTGGCAGCATTTTTAATGATTTCCTTTTTTCACTATTTGACATTGGCTCTGCTGTTGATAAGAAGTGGGGAGCACTGTGGCCTGTTTAGAGCTGTGGTACCAGACTACACTAGACACTGTGTCACCCATTCCCTGCTGTACCAAGGAAGGAAAAAATTAAAAAAGAAAGAAAAAAACCCAGTTTCACCCAAAACTATCCTAAGTAAATCGTGAATAAAATTAATTTTAGACATCTCAGCCTTTGAGGGCAGTGCTCTCAATGGCACAGTGGGTTGTTCCAACGGCCCCTCTGCTGCTTGCTCAGGCTTCCTGTGTGGTTTTCTCAAGGACACATATCTGTATGACTGGATCTCAAGGCGAACTAGCCATTCTTTCATGGGATACTGTTAGTTTTGCAAATATCAGCTGAAAAAGTATGGTTCTTCAGGCTTGAATTTTCTTTCTTATTCTGTCTTTCCTTCCTTCCTTCCCCTTTCTCCCTCCCTTCCTCCCCCCTCCCCCTCTATCCAGGGTCTCTCTTCTCTATATAGCGCTGGCTGTCCTGTAACTCACTATGCAGACCAGGCTGTTCTTATATTCACAGAGCTCCATATGCCTTTCCCTTCCAAATGCTGAGATCAAAGGTATGTACCATCACACGTGGTGACTTTAAAAAAATGAACAGAATGGGTTGGGTTTATCAGGTTTTTTTTTAATAGCCTTGGTAATGCTTATTTTAAATGATGAAATTGTACATTTAATATAAAATTTGAATTTCAAAAAAATTTCAGCTTCTGTTTTTTTGTTTTTTAATGAGACTTTGGACAGATGTGACTTTTTGATAGTGTATAATGATATATATGTTGTTCCATATTATGAAGCTCTAAATATCTTATTAAGTCTTCTAAATCTTCTAAAGAAAGACAATTTTGTTAAGGCTGCTAAAGAAAAAATAACCTCACAAATTTTCCAAAAGCATTTCTGTTACAGAGTTTAGTAAGTTCCAAGATACACAAATGAAAAATGAGGTAGTTCAGGCTTATACTAATGCTTTCTGGGACACTGATCTCAATTAAGCTGAGAGTCCAGCATGCAATGTCGACCCTGAGTTAGTAATAGATTATATTTGTATGAAGATAATAATTGCATAGGCTGGTTTAATCACTAAATGTACAAAATGATTCATCCAATTTGAATCAAGTGAGAGACAATTTGTATTTTTCAAACTATATTGACTCTTTAATGCTGCCAGATTGCACTATAAAAGGATTGGGAAGGAAACAAAGATCTTATTTCATATTGTTGTTCAATATTCTGAAAGCAGAAGCAAGGCTGAATGTTGGGTTATATAACAATAAAGTAGACACTAAAATATATGACTCTGTTCTAAATATATGATAGTTATATGGAAGATTTGATTTTGGTGAAGCTTTGGGCTTAAATTTCAGTCAAATTCTATCAGTTACAGTAAGTTTCTAGAACTTTGTTTTGTCAAATACCTGAAATGAGCTTTCAATTATAAGTTAAAATATGATCATTGTTAAGATTTTTGCAGGGTGATAGGCTTGAATCTATTTGCATTTTTCTACACACTACCATTCAGCTATGCCAACACCATTTGTTAAAGATATTATCTTTTTTTCATTGAATGTTTTGGGCCTCTTTGTCAAAGATCAGGTGTTCATAAGTTTTTGGTTAATGTCGGGATCCTCAATTCTATTCCATTGATCCACAAGTCTGTTTTTATGCCAGTACCAGGCTGTTTTCATTACTGTGACTCTATAGTATAACTTGAAGTTGAGGATGGTGATGCCTCCTGATGTTCTTTTCTTGAGCAAAATTGTTTTGGCAATCCTGGCTTTCTTGTTATTCCAAATGAAGCTGAGTATTGTTCTTTCAAGGTCTGAGAAGTATTATGTTCATAGCAGCATTATTTGTAATAGCAAGAACCTGGAAATAACCTAGATGTCCCTCAACTGAAGAATGGATTAACAAACTGTGGTACATCTACACAATGGAGTACTACTCAGCAGTAAGAAAAAGATGATATCCTAAAATTTTCAGGCAAATGGATGGATTTGAAGAATATCCTCCTGAGCAAGGTGTCACAATCCCAGAAAGATAAGCAGGGGATGTACTCACTCATTAGTGGACTCTAAACAAAAAAGCAAAAAGCAAAGCATGTCCAAGCTGCAAACCACAACCACTGAACAGCTCTGGATCAGAAACACCTTGGATTGGCACCTTGGATCCCACTCCCTCCAGAGGAACACCTGACTCAGTCTTGATGTTGGGGTGAGGAAAGCAGATCTGCCAGGAGTGGATGCTAAACTAAGCCACATTGGGACCTTGGGACCTCCTGCCCTTGCTGGGGAGAAGATAAAGTGATATGGAGAAGAGAGAGTGACTGGAAGGGGTGGGGGGGAAGGAAGCTTGAACAAGGCTATACACGGATAAAAAATATTACTCTATTCATAAGAAAAAAAAGCAAAAAATAATAATAAAGACAACAATAAAAGATTTTTGCATACATACTCATTTTACTCAGTATCTAAACAGGACCCTTAAGCTTTTGATACACTCTTCCCTCCACTTAAGAAGTGTTTAGACAAACAAGCAGACAAAATAAAAACAAAAATCAGACTCTTACTGCACTCTTCTGTTGATTTGATGGTTGCCCTCCTCCCAACATTATAGCTATACAAGTCAAAACTAGGTTTACAAACCACATAAGCCATGTCTAGCAAAACTCAAGTAAACTAGAGTAGTTGAGTGTGACCAGTGGTGTGGTTCTGTGGATATGAAAGCACTATTAGTAAGGAACTCATGGCTCCATCCACTCCCACAGACCCCCTTTTCTGGTTAGTGTAAGGACATCAACCAACCACATTCTCTTGGATCTATTAACTACATTGCATTCAGGATACAGTGATGCTATGGCAGATATCTCACCCTCAAGGTAACAGTATTAAGAGATGGGACTGGAGGGAAGTAATTTGGATCTGCCCTCTCAACTGGTGCTATTGTTCCTATGAAGGAGGTCTGTAAGAGACCTTCCATCATGTAAGAACATAGGACGGAGAGAGTGTTTTGTGAGTGTGAATATATGGATACATTTTTGTGCAAGCAGAAAGCATCCTTGGATGTCAGCCCTCAGTTTCTATCTTGTTTGAGGCAGGGTCTCTCTGTTCCTTGCTGATGCACAGCCTATGCCAGGCCGGCTGACTGGGAACATCCAGGCATTCTCCTATCTCCACTTACCATATCCTGTAGGAGTACTTGGGTTATAGACATGCACTGTAATATTAGGCCTTCAGTAATAGGTGGGCTCTGGGGATTCAAACTCAAGTTCTTATGCATATGTACCAAATACTTTATCCACTGAACCATCTCCACAATTCAAAAGGCTGTCCTCTAATGAGCTGGGAAACATGATCTCATCAGATAACAAATCAGTCATGATCTTACACTTCCTGGCCTCCAAGACTGTAAGAAAATAAATCTCTGCTGCCATGAGCCACCCCATTTATAGCATTTTGTAAGAACAGTCCAATCAAACTATCACTCAGATATCTTGAATTCATAAAACATTGAACCGTGATCACCTAGATGATTCTGAATTTAATCACTTAAATCATTTTTATTATCTTTAGAAAGGAAAAAGATGACAAAAATTCAACCAAGTAGTGAACCTGCTGTCCCAGGACTTGGGAGACAGGGGTATATGATCTTGAGTTCGAGGCCAGCCTGATCTATATAGAGAGACCCTGTCTGAGAAAGTTTTAAAGGTGATTTTATGCCTGAAGCTAGAAATATGAAGGTTTTTAAAGTTTTTCACAATCCTCTAAGAGATCACAAGATAGAGGAGCCTCAAAAGGTGGTCATTTATCTTGTATTGATACACATTAATCCCTACTTGTTTTAGAGAGAACAGTTCATATTTCCTCCATTAAAATATATTAAGCTTTTAGGTAAAGAATATTCTTATTTGCAAAATGTATGTAAAGTTCCCAGTGAATGAATCCTGGCAACATCTGCCCTAATGGATAGCCTTAACTCAGTAGTCAGCAAACTTCTACTGGGAGCCAAATGGCCCCATGCCTGTTCTATACAGGTGAACATATTCAGAACATTCTTAACAATAGGATAGAGAGGCCATATGTGATTTACAATTTGTAGAATAGTTACTAACCAGCCTTTTTGCAGAGGATTGTCATTCCCTACATGTAGGAATGGTTATGAAAACAAATAACAATAACAACAACAAAACATCTGTTTGCATCTGAGAAAGAGGTGGATAATGTTCATACTCTCTCTGTTCTCTTCATCCTCCACCATCTTCTCTCCTGTGCCAAACTTTTTCTACTTATCAGAGATGTTCTTTATAATATCTTAGCTCCTAAAGATACTTCCAGTATCCTATCTTTTATTTTAGAAGCAAGTGAGGAGAAGTTGGTTTATAGTAACTTTCATGTTTTCTAAGAAAAGGTCTCAATTTTTAAAATTCCTTATCCTTTAGGTCGGTAACTCTTATTCTTTCTCTGGTGATAGAGATGATGATGTAGTCAGTCATGGAGGCACAGTTTGCTCAGGAATGTTTCAGTTGAACTTTTGCATCCCAGGTGGAATACACAATTGCTGAACTCAGAAAAAGACAATAAAGCATTAACCTCATTTTCTGAATCGCTTTGCCCAGGAATTAAAGCATGAATAATATTTGCCTTGGTAAAATCAAAATGTCTTAATGTTCAGTAAGCCTGCAGAGAAATTCACATTCAGATTTGCTAAATGGTTTATAAGCTTCATTAGCAGTCAGTTGTAAGTATGATTAAGTACTTAGAATACTGTTAAGTGCCCAAGAATTACTTGTTGCTGATTAATTATTACCCTGTCCTTTACCTGGCTCAGAGATTGCATTTAAATATCTGCAGAAGTTATAATTACTCACCAAGGAAAGAAATGGTGGTGGGTGTCTTCCATCCTTCTAATTATTACCGGACTATTTAAGAAGGGACATTTGTGACTCCTTGGGGACCATGCTGTTGCTAAGAAGACATAGGGACACAGATTGCTGACAACATGATTTGGTTATAAGAACTCAATCTACAAGACTGAAATGAATAATGTGTTCTTCCCTGAAGGCAGATGGGTAGTTGCTAAGAACTTCCTCAATCAAGAAAGTTCGGATCCCTGCCACATCCTCCCACCCCCTCACGGTGCCAGTTTTCTTCTGTAATTCTCCACTGTAAGCAAGGAACTGTCACAGAAAATGGAGACTTTTAGTTAAGTCACTTCTTCAGTCTGAGAACTTGATTGACCGGTGTGAGTTGATATGCTATACCCAGGCCTCGAGAGTGAGTCCTTCTTAACTAATACCTGTTGTATCCTGAGGAATGTTCATGCAGAACTTGATCCAAGAAGCTATTGTGGTCACCAGGGCTGTACGCAGCATGCCCCAGAAACTACTTGCCACTTTCTTCTGGTATTGCTGTGGCCAGAAAGCAGCTATATGAGGACTTGGGAGGTTGTGGTGTCCTGTAGGCCATTGTTATACTTCCAGAGAATGGAGAGGTCATTGCTTTCAGACAGATTTTTGCTGTATTTCCCTGAAGACTAGAAACATGGGTAACTAACCACCCCACCTGCCAGCCCTATGCCTTGGCTAGGGCAGTAGGCCTCTCTGGAGTGAGGAGCTTCCACTTATGTCTCTGCCCACCTCCCACCTGGCCCCTATGCCCCACTTGAACATTCCTGGACCTCCTACACTTGAACTCTCTTAAGCCAGCTTGGACTTGAACCCAAACTGCCCAGGCTGCTCCTCTAAGTGAGTATCGGGGAAGCTGGAGTAGCTAGATCTTGAAGTGCCTCTTCTTGCACACCCCTCTCACACTGACTCCCGGAACCACACTTCCAGCTTTGTTCCTGCAGATGTTGAGCTCTGGGGACTTTCTGAGCCTCAGACAGTCATCCTAATGTCTGAACTCTGGACTATATTCAAGAATCTGGTCATGTCTTTTGGTCAAAGATGAAAGCTTAGTACATTTGCATTTTTAACTCACCCTCCAGCTCTGAGCTCTTCCTATTTCTACCTGGGCCCTCTTGTCTTCTTGGTCACACAGACAGACTGGCATAGCCCCTGAAGAATGTCTATGGAAGCCTGCCTTGCAAGTTCACTGCAGCCAATTGCATGTGACAGTTTCCAAGAAGACCCAGAACAAAGTTACAACTAAGAAAGAGTGGATGTTGATCAAACATCTAAGCAGTAGATACTTGGAGTCTGGGCAAGAGTACTGAATAGAATTCCTTAAATTACCCTGAACAAGCACTCTGAAGGGAAGCCTTCAAAACCAAGTGGGAAACTCACAGAAGGAGATATATCATCATCACCTGAAACAGAATGATCTAGAATTAACAGTTGATCCTTTTATTGATTCTTTTTTTATAGATAAGGACCAATGACTTAGCCAACATCACTCTTATGAAATACAGCAAAATTAAATTAGAACCAGAACCGTTCTCTCTTTCCAGCCATGTCATGCTCACTCAGTAAATGCCCAGTGCCTGTCTAGATCACATCATTGCAATTTGATAATTTGTAAATATGTAATTGGTGTTAGGAAAGATACAAAAGATATACAATAGGTAGCCAAAGACGCTGATCTGGCTAAAAAATACTAAATATATACCTTTTTTGCTGTTGCCTTGATGCAATATGATGATGATAGAAACTTAGTACAGGAATGTTCTTATTTTGGTTTACAGGTCCAGTTATAGCTTGTCATCTTGGAGAAGTCACAACAGCAAAAACTTGAAGGAACTGGTCACATGGTATCCACAGTCAAAAAACACAGTGATGTAAATGTTTTCTGCTCACATTCTCCTTTTTATACACTCCAGGATGGGACCAATTATCACCCACTGTGTTGGCTCTTCCCATCCCTGTCAATCTAATCTAAATTACGCCCACAGGCATGCCCAGGTGCCTGTCCTCTGGGTGATTCCAGATCTCGTCAAATTAACAATAAAGGTGAACTATCACAGTATATACTAAAATTTTAAGTAATCCAAGGTTATCTATGCTTATGTGGTAACAGGGGTTGCTATAAAATATTATTTTAAGATGTGTTACATGTATTTATGCTGTAGAACATTGTTGAATGATGCAAAGATATGTTGCATTGCTTTATGTTATATTTGTTTAACTTTGTAAAGCTGTGTTACTGTGCCTGCCTAAAACACCTGGTGGCCTAATAAAGAGCTAAACGGTCAATAGCGAGGCAGGGAAATAGATGGGCAGAGCTGTCAGGGAGGGAGGGTAAACAGAAGGAGAGAGCAAGAGAGATCAAGGAGGAGCAAGAACAGGAGACAGAGGGGATGCCAGGGGCCAGCCACCCAGGCACACAGCCAGCCATGGAGAAAGAAGTAATGAAAGGTACAAAGAAATGGAGAAAGGTAAAAGCCTGGAGGCCAAAAGTATATGGGATAATTTAAGAAGAGCTGGCTAGAAGTAAGTCCAACTAAAGCCAGGCAGTTAAAAGAAATAATAAGTCTCCATGTGTGTTTATCTGGGAGCTGGGTGTCAGCCCCCCCCCCAAAAAAAAAACCAAAAGAGTAAAAAGCAAAAACAACCAACAAGAAGTAAAATAAGGTTTTATAGAAATTTTTAAAATGTAGGTTAAGTACCCAACCCACATTTCTAAAACTCAAATGCTCCAAAACTTAGAAATTTCTTGAGGGCTGACATAATGTCACAGTTAGAATGTTTTAAACTTGACCATCATTTGGCATAAAGACTCAAGTACACTAAAAAACTATACAACTTCAGGTTAAGTGGGTATATAGATACATAGATAGGTATATAGATAGATAAATGGATAGATAGATTGATAGGTAGGTAGACTGATAGGTAGGAAGGTAGGTAGAAGTACATACACACACATATACATACATACATAGATAGGAAGTTCATATAAAACATAATTTAATTTCAGGTGTAAACTTGGATCTCATCTGTGCAATATCTCATTATGTATATGCAAATATGTCATAATACGAAAACTCTGAAATCTGAAGCACTTCAGGTCCCATGAATTTCAGAGAAGAGCTGTTCAGCCTGTAATAGCTTTCGAGTTGGCCTCAAATTAACTTCTTGTGTTGAACAGTGCAAAGGGAAACCTGAAAGACTACGAGTGGGGTAGTTTTTAAAAGTAACTGAGCTTGCCAGTGGGGGCACAGGCCTTTAACCCAGCACTCAGGAGGCAGAGGCAGGTGGATCTCTGTGAGTTTAAGGCCAGACTAGTCTACAGAGGGCGGTCCAGGGCATGCTCCAAAGCTACACAAAGAAACAATGTATGGAAAAACCAAAACCCAAAGGAAACAAATAAAAGTAACTGAAGTTGTTGTCCTGAGGAGTTAAGAGAAGTTTGTATTGTTAGCATGGGGATCACTGATAGCAAGCTCAGGGAGGCAGAACAGTGGACCTTCAGGGAGAGCAACTGAAATTGCTAGCAGACCTCTGGGAAGAAGCTGCTGTTTTGGGAACATTGACCTAGCAGTGGTAGAGCAAGGTAGAAGTCAGAGGGTGTGGCTGAAGAGTGAGGCATAATTAGGCATGAGGGCACCCTTAAATTGTAGAATATTCTAAAATTATCTATCTGATTCTTTGAGTAGTTTTAATAGTGTGATCTCATGATTAAAACATAACTGTCACCTGCAGTTCTTATGTCTGTGACTGCAAGGGTTTTAGATTGTGTATCCCTACCATGAAGCTTATATGGAAATGAATGGAGGCAATACAGCTGATACGAAACACATATTAGTTGATGCTCACATAACCTAAACTTCTTCATGTGTGAACATTTACTGATCTATCAAGATTTATAAAATAACATTTAATAAATTATAAGTATACAACTAAGATTCATTCCCAATCTTATTATTCTAATACCAGCTGTCTTTTATTGCCTCATATTCTTTTGTGGACTTTGTTCATGTGTGGCTGTCTGTAATATAAGAAAATTAGCCTCCTAGTCTCAGATGAGACTTCCAGAATGGGAGATGTCAATATGAACTAGAGGTTTCTTTCTGTTTGGCCTCCTTGCAGATCATATTGGAATAGCCCCTACAGGAGCCTGACTTCATCTAAGAGTCACTATCTAAATGACCAAGGGCATCAGTCACAGTGCTTTCCATGTGTGTTCAGGTCTGTATTCTAACTGCCAAATTAGACGTTAAGCTCTCTGATGAGTTAACATGGAGTCATTTATTGGGTCTTACGGGTGTGTGTGGATTCTCTGCATACAGATTTTAAAGACATTGAACCATGACAATTTATTGCTGAAGTGCTTCTGAGGGTCAGTTACCATTACTGAAAGGAAATATTTTTCACATTGAATCTAGTTATATGGATTGCATACACAGGTTTGCTGCTTATTTACTGAATTATCTATTCCCAGTAAGTCAAAGTTTCCTGCCTGGAGGCAAAACTCCAGCTTATACTGGATTTCTTCAGAAATTTTAGATTTGTTTGTTTTAATAATCCTTCTTAACAAAGCCCAAAAGTTGAAAGATATCTCAATACACTGCCAGAACATGGCTTCAGCTGCCATCTGGTACTAAGACTATAAATAGGTCTTGATTTCCAATGACCTTGGTTTGCATAAGCTTACACACATATCATGATTCTTGCTTATGACTTAAAAAAGCTAAAATAAAATTAAGCACTATTGCTCATAGTAATCAAGTGCATGCTATAAGAACAAAACCATTTCTACAGAGCATGAAGAATGGCTCTGTGCCTAAAAGCATGTCCTTTGCAGAGGAACTGAGTTTGTTTCCTAGCACCCATATTTGTTTGTTTGTGTGTGTGTGTGTGTGTGTGTGTGTGTGTAAGACATGTGCATAGACATATGCACAACAATCTGTAACTCCAAGTGCAGAAGATCAAGTGTTCTCTTTTGGTCTCTAGGGGCTCCCTCCTGCATCCACATGATGGACATAAACTCACACATGTTCACACACATACATATCAAATAAATAAATAAATCATAAAAATTTTAAATATGTTTTCTTTTTCAATTTTATTTATTTATGTTTTATGTATGAGTGTTCTGCCTGTATACCTGTATACCAGAAGAGTGCATCAGATCCTATTATATGGATCATGGTGGTTATGAGCCATCATCACAAGGGTGCTGGGAATTGAATTTAGGACCTCTAAAAAAGCAGCCATAACTGCTCTTAACCTCTGAGCCATCTCTCCAGTTCCCAAATATTTGTGTTTTAATAAAAGAATAAAACCATATTTCAAAGAAGAACAATTTTTTAGACTTTTGAGTATTCAGCCTAGCTGAGGTATAATACCATTTTATCTGCCATAAAGTCAATCCCACTGGAAAGAAAAAAATTAGACAGTTGTGATATTTTATATAAGAAGACAAAACTGTGTAACTTTTTTGCTGTGACAGCATTGCTAACCCTTCATGTGATGCTCATTTCCCAAGAACTTATTGGAAAGTAACTGTGTATGGAAGTGTTAATATTCTCCCTTGAGATTAAAAACACTCTATGGTCATATAGTTTTAGAGATAACAGAAGCTCATGCAAAAACACTTTTCACCACAATTATTTTTTCTTGTGTCATGCTTTTTGAAATTGAAAATGTGATTATTTCCCATAATAGTAAATGGCAACAATAAAATAAATTTATATAGGGAAATACTCCACAAAAGTTACCTTATCAAGTCCCCAGAAGCCCCTGTGATTTAGTAAATTGCCTTACTATATTGATGGGTCAGGACATTGAAGACTAATGAAGAAAGTCATTTTGAATTCTCAAAACAAACCAATAAAAACTCATAATTTGGGGCTGGAGGCATAACTCAGTTGGTAGAATCCTTGTCTAGCATGCATGAAACCCTGGGTTCCATTCCCAGCACCACATAAAGACCAGGTGTAGAAACCCAGGCTGTAGCACTACCATGAGAGGGTGGAAGAAAGATGCCAAAAGAAGTTTAAGGCTTAACTGCCTAAAGCAAACAAGCAAACAAACAAAAAACCCTCATAATTTGAATTTAAGGCTAGTTACTCAGTTCATTGTTCTTTCCAGTTACTGCAGAGGGCTTACATTTACACTGTTTTATTGATTCAACCAATATACTTTATTTCAATCAAACTCAAGAGATCTCTGTCTGTTATCCCTTGACCTTGATCCTCCACTAGCTTGACACAGTTAAAGCTCCCTCTTAATGGTGAAACAGGCCCCTGTATCTATCTACCCTCCCCACCCCCATGCCCATACTCCCTCATCTGCTGCCCTCTGTCACACCAGGATTCTACCACATCTAATGAGCTTACAATTATTTTTAAACTTTTTCCATGAGGTGATATCTACATGCCAGCTGGGGAGAGAATGGAATCAATCCAGTCCACAGAAGCTGAAGCATGGGTCATGTGGAGGGCAGGAGGTGGTGAAAAGGGCTATTTGGTGAGCCTCTCCATGAGATCGCTAAGCTCAATATCATATGTCTCTTTAACTCTAGATTTGAGAGCTCCCAGTGTTCACAATGTAGTCAGGCATGGACTGAGCTCAGGTGGGGAAGGTTTCTCCTATATTAATAACTGGGTGGGGGAAGAAAGACAAAAGGAGAAGAGGAGAGGAGAGAGGAGGGGAGAGAGGGGAAGGGAGAGGAGCATGGAGGGAAGAAGAGGCAAGCAGGAAAATGGGGAAATGGAGGAATGGGAGGAAAGATAGAGACAAAGGAAAGAGTGGCTGGGAAGCTGTATGTACATGTATGCTTCCATTTTTTGAAAAACAGTAGCTTCCCTTTTGTATGGCCAGTAAAGGTGACTTTTGTTAAATGATGACTTATCATCCAGCCAATGTCATAGTTTCTGAAACTGTATCCGAAGTTATTAACAGGACAATGGTGGTATACCCAAAGATCTAGATAAAAATATAGACTGTTCATGTTGAAGAACAACACAATGACATCTGTTCTCATGATTTGGACACCTGTAGATCACCATGTAGTTTAGTTGTGAGGCAAAGCTGGCAGGTATGTCTTTAGTCTTATGTAAGGTAAGGCTAGTCCTCGGATGGGCATCCACCTGCCACTCCAGCATTCCCAACTCAGGTAGTGCCAGCAACAGCCTTACATCCAGCCCTGAAACCTTCAGTGCATCATTCTTTCTTCTCATGCCAATCAAGTGAAATACAAGAAAGAAATCCCTTTGGATGGATTTCTTGGAATGGAAAGTAAGCCAGGATGTCCACCCAGCCCCCTCCTCTTCCTCACCTTTGCTGGCTAAGGCTTGCTCCGTGTCACCAATCTTCTGTCATAGCAGCAGCAGCTTGGCTCTCCCCTTCTCAACAATCCTGTTTGCATGATCTTTCCAAAACACTGGTGCATTGAATTCCCTTTGCTTAAGGAGATTAGACTCCTGGATTGCCCTGCCTTTGCCTGAAGAGAGAACAGTAAGCACCTTGAGCTAGCAGCCAGGACTTTTGGGACTTGTGACATATTTAACTCTATAGTCCGTCTGCACTTCTAACTAGAGTCTGGCCTGCATGTTGAACAAAATGGTGGACAATTTAAAAAACGATCATGTTCTTTCCTGGTGCCATGCCAGTTATTGGGCTGCTTTGTGAGTAAGTGTCTCACTCTCTGGCTCTTTAACCAACTGACCAACAACATCTCTCTCATGATGTGTTACTGCTCCAACCCTCCCTGTCTGTCTCTTGTGCCTGAAGTCTTCTGGAGATGTTTTGGTAGCTGTTTCTCTTTTACACTGTCACTTTCTTCATGGAGATACCTATCAGAATCTGTTTATTTTCCTGTCTTTGCACTACACTTTGAATTCCTTCCCAGTGGGCACAGAACAATAGGGTAAACAACTGAGCACACCTTTGTCAAATATTAATGAATTAATAATATTCACTGAGAGACAACATGGTAAAAATAAAAGTCAAGTGAAGGAGAGACAAGACCATGAAGGTTGGGGCGGATGGTGGTGATATGGAGTTATTTCTTGTTTCTCTGAAATGTTTATTAAATGATGAAAATAATAAGAAACCAGAGCTGGTTTCTAATCTAGCACAACTATCTGCCTTTGGTCAAAAGAGTTTGCTTGTTCCAGTGTCGGCTTGATCTATAAATAATGGGAAGCTCATAATTTTTTATAAAGGTAAACAAAATATTTAAAAATGTCTATAATATTATAGAGAACATGTTAAGAATTCAATAATTAAAGATTTTACAACTAAGAATCTAATAATTATAAACCATAGTCTTTGGAAGTTGAATAGTCATTGACCTAGATGATCTTTAATCAACTTCAAATCAACCAAGTCATGGAGCTTGGTCTAGGCATTTAAAATGGTGGTGCATTAAGCAGAGAAACCATCCTGGCTCAGAGGGATCAAGGAAAAAGAAGGGAATGTCAGGAGGAAGGAGGGGAAATCCAGTTCCAGCAGGAAGGGAGTCTTCACTGTGCTTTCCATTTCCTTTTCTCCACATCATACTTCACACAAGTAGTAAGTGCACAATTTGATGAACTTCAGAGAAATTCATATGTCCATTTGAACAGCTTAGTCAGAGCATAGCATAGGGCCAAGGGCTTCAGAGTGTTTTTGTGTGACCTCATGGGGCAATTTCTCCCCAGTTTGGGCCCTCTCACCAGCGCTAACGCTATAGACACAGGAAAGGTCTGGTCTTCACAGTGCACTAGTCTGTGAGAGTCTCCATGTGTTGTATGAGTACTTTTCTTTCTCTTTGGTCGCTAGGTATTCTCTATAGTTTGCAGTTATAATTGTCAGAACTATTCTTATATTAACTTAAAAAGTCCTACAATTCTCTTTTTTCCCAAATTTATTTGACTGTTGAAGATCCTTCGTGTTTTCCTATAAGCTTTGTGATCAGTTTATCAGTTTTTGGGTCAAGAAAGCCTATTTGCACTTTGGCTACTATTAGACTGAGCCTTCAATCAATATGAAAATAATGAGAATTTCACTATTTGGAGCTTCAGCCCATGAGTATCTGTTCAGACTCTTATGTTCATGAGTTGGAGTACTTTGTCCCCAGTCCGTGATGCAGTTTGGGGAGATTGATGGATCCTTAAGGAATGGGACCTCACTATAGGAAGTTGGTCATTAGGTACAGGAATTATGGGTTATAGCCAATCTCATTACCAATGCAAGTTCCCTCTAATTGCCATATGTTTGTAGCCATGTGGATTTTATTTTCATGACTACGGTTGTGACATTGTGCATTGTTTTTATTGCCAGTGTCTTCAAACAGAAGGGGCCAGTTCTCTTTATGCCATGAGCTCAGCTAAATTAGTCCATTCTGAAGTTGTATCTTCTGGCTGTTTCATTACTGAGAAGACAGCAATAACAAATGTAGTGTGGTACATCTCAGCACCTTTATATTTATTCAGACCAGCTTGTGTTTCTTTAACGGTGTCTTAAATTTCTACCTCAAAGCTTTTGTGCTTTGAAAACGTCAGTTCTTTGTATTTTATGGGATTTGATACTGGTAAAAATCAAATTGCTCTTTAAATTTTGCTTTCTATATAGTATATTTTCTGCATTGATTTGTAGTCTGTGGACTTAGTAAGTTCATTTCTTGGTTCTTGTTTTCTTCTTTCTCAGGATTTCCTTTCTCAGCTGTACACTTTCTATTTCTTCCTTAAGTGTTTAACTGGATTTACCATTGGCCGGTGACTGTAGAAAAGAATTTAACTATGAATTTATATTTCTATTTAAAGAAATATTTTAAGGGCTAGAGATATGGCTCAGTGGTTAAGGGCATATTTTACTTGCAGAGGACCTGGTTTGATTCCCAGCACCAATATAGTAGGTTAGAGCCATCTGCAATTCTAGTTCCTAGAGATCAAGGGTCTTTTTCTGGCTTATTGGGCACTAAGCATGTACATGGTACACATATATACATGCAAGCAAAACATTTATATGCTTAGAATAAATAAGTCTAAAATTTTTAAGGACAATTTTTCCATATAGTATTTTTCTACTGCCTATACTGTAACCCATAAAGTCTTTAGTGAAGTCTGCTATGAGATTTTGCACATTTTTTTACTTTGCTTAAAATTATTAAAATACATTAAATTTTTTTCAAAAGCATTTTTGCATTGATTATGAAAAGATTGTTTTATTTTATAAATAATTTTTATATATTATATATTATTTAATATACTGTGTGTGTATTTACGTGTTCATGTGTGTGTATTTGTGTGTGTGGTGTGTCTTTGTGTGTGAGTTTTTTGTGTGTGTGTTGTGTGTTTATGTGTGTACATTTGTGTGTGTATTTGTGTGTGTGGTGTGTGTTTGTATATGTGTGTGGAGTGTATGTGTGTTTATGTGTGTGTGTGTGTGTGTGTGTGTGTGTGTGTGTGTTAAGAGGTGAAACCCAGGGCCTCATACAAGCTAGGGAACCACTGTAGCACCGAAGTACTCCACAGGGCCAGAGATATATTTGCAAATAATGAACCAACCTTGTATTCCAGTGAAGTATATATAAATGTTTCTCTACTAAAGATCTGCTTCACTATCATATAATTCTCTTTAATAAAACCAACAAGATTCAAATAATAATATCTGGAAAGAAAACTTGAAACTTCTAACTATTGACAATGTCAGGCTGTCTCCACCATTTACCCTAGCCTTCTATCATCTGCAAAGCCACAGGTCTAGTTCCAGACCCACAGCACAACTATAATGGATATTTACATACGAGTGTCACAGTGTTCTGAAAGAAAAAGTCAATTTCCTGGGATTGCAGGAATGTTGCAATTTAGTAAAAATGAACAAGGCTTTGTTCCTAGTGACTATGGTCCTGTGAGATGATTGATGAAGAAATCTCACCTGGGTAGGGAGATGGGATGGGAGAGGGTAGATGGGAAAGCGAGGAGGAGGTGGGACTAGGGTAGGAAGGGGATGCTCTCCAGGGTACTCACAGAGGCGGTGCCCAGGCACCAGGTCCTGGAAAACAGCCAGCGCTCAGCTTAGTTTATCTCGGCCAGGAGCATGGCTGGATTCCACTCATTGTCTTGGGCCCTTGTGCTAGTTACTCAATTATGAAACTATGGCCATGCAGCTTGCCCTGTGAAGGCCTCCAGACCCGTTAGCAATAGTTTCCATCACCTTCTTTGAAGCACTCTTCTATAATTACTTTTCTTTCTCAGGAAGACTATCCCATTGCCCATGACCTAAATTTGGGTTTCCTGACTCCACTCCTTTCTTATGGAAACAGCTTGAAATCTGATTTAATCACCTCTGTGATTTCCAAACAGGCAAAGATTATTTTCAATTAATTCATTTTAAAATCTTCATACACATGCATGTTATATGTGGAACAAAACCCCCTGTCTCCATTTCTCCCTTTGTTCTCCTAGAAATGTGTACTTCTTTCATTTTATGCATACACTTTTTTTGTATCTATATAAAATTTAGGAGCTACAAATGAGAGAAAGCATACAATATGTGCCTTTCTAAGGCTGACTTTATTTACCTGATAGGACAATCTGCAGTCAAGTTCATTTTATGCAAACAAAGTAATTTAATTCTTCCTTCTGGCTGGCAAGAATTCCTCAGTGTACATACATAATGAATGAAAAAATGTTGATTAACTAATATGTCATATGTCCTGAGTCTCTTTGAGAGCGAACACATCATACTACACTGCCTTTCTCTGATCCCCTTTGTTGGACACCTAGGCTGGACCAGAACCTAGATGTCAGTTACAGAGCAGCAATGAACACTGATGTGAGGTATATCTCTAGTAGGTTACTGAAAGCCCATCATCACCAGTTCTGGCATTTTCCTTCAGCTCTGTCCTAGGATTATCCTCCAGTGAACTGACTCCTCTGTTACACACAGCAGTGGAGAGTGACATTGGTGTTGACAAAATATACAGCAGTTTCAAGGCCAGGACATACGCCCCTAGGGCCACATAAAATGCTGTCTGCCTTGATACAGGCTGTGCAGCAGAGAGAATGGGGGTTTTAAAGGACAATTACCCTCCAATTCTGTCTACTCAGGAGCATGCAGGGAAAAACACTAAAAATAAACATGCCAGCTAGGTGTGGAAGGTCACTCTGCCTCCCAGCTGGCATGTCCCTTAAGTCCTTACTCCTCAACATGCTTTCTCTGTATAAGCAGCTTCAGCATGACTGGTAGGTAAGTCTGACTTTGGAGAAGTGCAGAGTTCCAGGCCCTAGCCCAGGTCTGCAAACCCAGAGTCTGCATTTTAACTCGATCTCTGTTGATTGACAAGTACATTCAAGTTCACCAAGTGCCATGGTAACCTACAAATAGAAGTGAGATGCTACCTCACTCTCCACTGGCCCATAAAGACTTCCTGATGCATGGCCCTCCCTGGCAGCCATTCTACACTAACTATTCAAGTGGGGTGGAGCTAAAGTTCCTTGAATTATAACTCAACATCACACAGTATCCAATAGGCACTGGATAAGTAGGTACCCTGTAGGGAAAAGGGGCTATGCAAAGAAATCCACCCTAGCCCCGAAACCAGAGCTAGTGAAAGAAACAGCCTGGATCTGACCTGAGCCAGTAAAAGAAACAGTTTATCCCTTAATCCAGAACCAAAGGGACATGACCTGACTCTGAAACTAGTACCAAATGAACACACTTGGTCCCTAGAATCAGAGCCAGTGAAAAAGAATGTGCCCTGGCCTTAGAATTAAGTCCAAAAGCTAAAAAAGGCCAGTGAAAAAAGATACAGTTTGGTCCTAAAATCAGAACCATCTCTGCTCCTGACCAATGAAACTAACCAATCCCTAAGTAGGGCTAACCAATTCTTGAGTATCGCTGGAGAAACCCTGTCCCTAAGAAGCCCTATATAAATCTCTTTGCCTGTTCACTTGTGGGATGTCCTTTCCCACCCTGGTAGAGGCAGCCATTCTCCTAGACTCCTCTTTCCCAAATAAATCTCTTTCTCAAAAGAGTCTTGGGTGAAGATCTTCATTCACCAGTACAGAGAACTAGCTAAGATATCACTTAAGGGACTGAGAAGAAAAATCTTGCAGAGATGTCCCCTTAGGGAGACTGAGCAAGGTGTAGCCCAACAGAAGAACAGAAAAACCTTGCAGAGATGTCTTTTGGTGGACTTTTAGGGAGCCAGAGAAAATTGTTACATTTCTGTAAGCAAAAGAGCTGGAGAGAAGAAGCAAAGCTCTGCTGAGAAGCCCCCTTAAGGGGCAGGGGTTGGAGCAAAACTTAGCTGTAGCCTCTCTCCAGGAGAAAAGCAGGATTGCTATATCCTGCAGGGAAACCATCCCCTTCCACATCCCAACTTTAAGTATAGCCTGATTTCCTGAACAGTCAGGTTACCTTTCGCCCCAGAGCTGAGCTGTCCCATTGCAGCTCCAGCTGTCAGAGCTGTTCTAACAGTTTCAGATACAGCCTGACTTCCCAAACAGTCAGGACACCTCTCACTCTGTCTCCTGAGTTGTAACCCTCACTTACATATCTATTATCACTATGTGAAATAAAATAATTTCTGAAAACCTATCAGAATGTCAGTGCCTTGGCATTAACGAGCACTTTGAATTGATTGTCTGGGAACTTTCGACAGGCTTGCTGGAGAGAAAGCAGTATGTATGCTGAAGAGCACCAAGACCATTTGCCCTAGGCATGAAGAAAAGGAGTCAAAATTTTTTTTTATTGCTACTTCAGCCTTAATGTCTTGGTTCTCATATAGGTGTATTACTCCCCATACAGGTATATTACTCCCACTTTGAGCTGCTTAGAAAACTAATGATCCTTCCCCTTGCTTCAATTCTTCCTATTCTTTTCAGTGAACTCCATCCAGCTCTTTTCAAAGTTTACTGAGTCAGGTGCCTTCATTAACTTCTTTCCTTGCAATGATGATGGATGACGGGATGCAGGAGGCAGCATGAACCTATTTCCATACAACTGAAGAGCTATCAGAATAGAACACACACACACACACACACACACACACACACACACACAAATCAAGGAGCCATATACAGGTGGAGAATTTTAGCATTGACATTTCTCTTTTAAAAGATATGCTAATTGTAATAAGGTCTTTTTCCCCCTAAAGAATACTTAAAATAGTTCCCAGTAAATTTGGAGCCTTATGAACAATACTTTTGGTTTTCTGTGTGTTGAGTCAGCTCCTGGGTGGCATCTTGTACTAGGTGTCACTTGGCATGACTCTGGGAATTATTACCTAGCTAGTTAATGTGGTTCAAGAGCTAAGAAGGCAGGTACCCCATTTTACAATTTGTAGAAGCATAAAGATGTATGTGGGGATTTAGAATATTTTCAGATGTTTTATGAAACTCAAGAAGTTATTTTTAATCCTTCTTAAAGTAGTAAAGATCCTTAATAAAAGTGTATCTAGACAAGGAAAGAACTATTTGCATAATATAGTTATAAAAATGCTAAGAAACTTGAAGATCATCTATTGTATTATTTAACTGATGCTGGCAGCTAATTTTAAGAGGCTTGATTTTCTCATCAATAACATTGAGCATAAAACTTATTCTATATTTTGCTGATAAGAGTTAAATGAGATAAAATATATAGGGCACTTTATCAGCATGTCTACATTTCTATAAAAAAAAATACCATAAAGCCCATAGCTAGTAACTGTTCAATACAGCTTAGCACAGCAAAATTTTTCAAATGTCAGGTCTATGAGCTTCTCCCTGCCTATGTCCTGAATACCCACATCACCATAAATATGTTTATATTTAAAGCACCTGGCATACGATGGCAGTACAATAAAGTGTAAGAATATTTGTTTCTTCTACCAGTCGATCATTCTGTACATTTATTCATTCAGCAAATATTTTGAAAGCATTAAGACATGTCAGTGATTTGAGGAAGCCGAAGGAATGATGGTAGCAACATAGATGTTTTGGATGTATGGAATACAGCCTTGAATCAGCTGTATAGATCCATCCTGTGAAGAAGGCCTCAAATATAATCAGAAAGCAGTTGGTTATTCTCATAATAGTCATGTTACTATTATACACCTGGCCTGTCAGGTCAGCAGTGTCATGTATAGAATCTACAGCTATGTAAAATTGTTGATGACAGTTCTCTTCCAGAGCAGGAATCATAGTATGAAAGCTAACTAACAGGAATGGGGTTTCAGATCATTTGGAGGGATTTTTAAAAAGAAGTGTTGGATTATCCTCAGGAGGTTCTGATTAACAGGCTGCCTCAGGTTGGGTTCAGGTGGGGCCAGAACTGAACTGTCCATTTTGTAGAGCTTCTAGAATGATTGCAATGTATAACCAGATGGAGAGCCATGCATAGAAAGTTCCAGTCATGAATACTACACTGTGGCTACCTGGACCACATCTCCTCTCTAGACTCCCCACTCTGAGTTACACTGTCCAGTGACATCTGGTTATATCACTCCTGAACTTGCATTATTCTGTAGATTGTTCAGCTCTCAATGGTTAAGGGTCACTGCAGAGTTTCTGATCCTAACAATCCCTCTGATGCTGGTATAACTTGATAACCTTCTCTGCCCTTCTAGTAACAGCCTTAGAAGATATGCACTGAGGCTTCACGCTGCAGGTAGAAAGGTCCTGTACCACTGAATCATAAATAGAGCAGAGTCCCTGAAAGTCATCACTATTTACTGAACAAGCAAAAGTGAGTTATTGTACTGAGTGACAGAGACTTCAGGGTTGGTTATTTATGTATTTATTTAATTTAATTTTTTTTCACCATAGAATGATCTCACCAGCCTTGGGCTATGTACAAACTGATTTCCAGTTAAAAGCTGTTGGGAAAATTGAGGCCAAGATCATAGCCTACTTGCCTCTTTCTTTTCTAAATGCCAGATGGCATTCCTGTGTACACAGGGGGTGTAGTCCAAGACCCACATTGCTTGCCCCAAATTGTACATAATACCTACGCTCCCCCATCTGTTTATACCCCATGTTTCCTTCATATTCCTTGCAGTGTTATTATAAAGTACTACAGTTACTCTGTCTTTCCATGTTTTAAATCCTAGTACCTCCTCAGATCATCACTTCTGTATGTGGAGACTGTTACTCAGTAAAATAAGCATGACTGGACCATAAACCCTGCCATGCTGTGATGCTAATCTCATAAAAGAGAGTCAAGTGGCTAATGGATAGCAAGCGTATACAGTAAATGTACTGGGCAAAGGGATAATTCATGTTTTAATGGGACAGCATTGTATTCAAAACAGTGTACAGTGAAGTATGCCCAGTAGGCAGATATAGAAGAGTGCTCTATGGTGGAGCATCGCATGTGGAATAGACCAAATGCAAAAGACTTTGACCCCTAAAAGGGAATATTGAAGACACTGAAGAGAAGACCAAGTCCAACTAAAGGGACAGCAGCATCAGTCACCAGCAGCTGCAGCACAAAGCTGAGAAGACACTGAAATTATACATCCAAGAATAATTTCTGACAATTCACCACATATGGAACGATACACTATGTGGTCCCTTTTGAAAGCTCAGACTAGTAGCTGACAAGAAGGAATTACAGTGTAGGCATCTATGATTAAAATTCAAATGATTACGGTGTGGTATGATTCTGTGACTGAAATAGAATAAAGGCCCAGAGTAGAGTTGCTATTGTACTTGACATAGTGGGCACCCCAGGGTAATGAGATTAGGGGGCAGCTCTGAATTAAAAAAAAATAACAAAACAAAACCATGTATTGTTTTGGTAATCATCTGGGAGGAAAATGTTATTTTCAAAAGGGGGCCTTAGTGGCCATGATTAAGTAGATTGCTTTCTAATGTTTCAGTTCAGGAATAAAGGACTGACCTAGAGATACATTAACAGGAAGGTTCTGAAATACTCTTCCAACTACATGGTGGCTAATATTGTGCATATGTTATATGCTCAACCACTAGTTACTAAATCATGTGAAAACCAACCTCAAACTCCTCCCATCTCTGAGTTTAACTGAGGTCTTACTTAACATTTTATCCATTGTTTATAGACAGCAGGAGGGATTTTTCCATCTAAAGTGATGGTCAGGGGAGGATACATACAGCTCAAGGTCACACCTGCGTGAAGAGCAAGTGGTAACAGACAATGGAAACCATCTTGTAATTACAGCTGTGAAAAGAATGTGAATAATTAAGAAAACGCTTTGTGTTCTAACGCTTGATTCCACTGTTTACTCCCTGGAATGACTTGGCATTTCTGGAGTTCACAACAGGCTGGAGACTGGTTCATTGGCTCTAATCTGATTAAGACTTGTGTTTCTTTGTTCTGTGTGTCCTCAGGTGGCAATTTTGGCTGAATAGCTTACATTTTTGCCTTGTCTAGGTACAGACACAGCTTTGCCTGTGTATTACATAAGAAGAACATGGATTTTAGGCATCAATCTGAAAAGCAGAGCCTATTTCTTTCCAAACCATCCTCACTGTGTGGATTTTACTGACCTACAAATCACGGTACTGCAAAAAGCCCTAATCACAAATAGCAGCTGTGCATTGTCCCAGAGAGCAACTAACAGAGAAGCACAGCTCTCCCTTGAAAGCCCATAGAAAAGCTTTCCTATGTGTATGCACAAAATCTGTATACAACTTTAAATAACATAAATCAAAATAATGTATTTAAGATATGTGGGTACACTTAAACAACTAGATAGAAATTTGTGAAAAAAAATTCTATACATTTATTTTGTAAATTGGTAAATAAAATTCCTAAATTTCCTTCATCTCCTTAAATGTCTAGCAAATTGTCTAAATAAAGGTTCATTTATTGTGAGCTGGAGCCTGGTGTCAAGACACATGAATTCTTTGTAAAATGGTCACTTATCAGAAAAAGGGACTGCTATGTGATGCTATTAGTGTTAGAGAGATCACAGAAGCATCTGGAAAAGGATTTCAGTTAGATGTAAAATGCAGATGGGGGTCAAGAAAAATATCATATATTGAAAAACCAAGCATTTCTGTACACAAATGGGCAGAAAAAACTGGGGGGAGGGGCACTAAATATTCTGACAACAGTCTTATGGAAGTGTCCTATGGTCACACATCAGGTAGTTTTCACTATGACAAGTCCATGTAGTCATTCATACTCAATGAACTATGTAGGGAGAAAAGCTATTTCTGCTATTAGAATACTTACAAGTTTATGCTATTTTGAAAATTAAATTGTCCCTTTGTGTACCTAAGTATTTAATGTGGGACCCAAAAGAGCTTGGCCACACTGCTGCCATGACAGGCTTGATAGGAATCAGCTAAAGGTAGGCATGAGCCTTAGTTTACTGGCAAGCTTTATCTGAATTCAGGAAAAGCCATAAAATTGGCACCACTCAGGACCGGGCCAATTAGCATCCCAGGAGAAAATACCTAATGTTCCAGAGGAAATACCTAATGGTCCAACCATTATAGATATCACCAGGTGTTGTTTAGGTCAGCACACAGCTGTTTTCCTTTTCTTAAAAGTATCCCTAGACAAAAGTCAGCCAGTCAAATCCTGAAGCCTGAAAATTCCCTCACTCCCAACATCTACTATTCTAAAACCCCATCCCATACTGATGGGTTGGGCACACAGAGAGACCAACCTTCAAGCTTACTTGAATAAAGGCTCTTTGCTGTTACATAGGAATCTGAACTCCTTGGTGGTATTTTGGTGGCCCCTCGATCTGGCTATTTAGCATTCTAAAAACTCATTCAGGTCACTAGGGAATAATAATGAAGTCATGTGTCAGAGTGGTTCTTGGTGGCTTGTAAATCCTGAGAGAGGTGGTAGGCTTGGTTTTTGGATGGTTCTGGCCTGGAGGCTGAGAGCCCTTTGGGGACAGTGGAGGCAGAGGTCTTCATACTTTCTCTCCCAGCATCTGTCTGAACAGGGAGTTCTGGGCTCCTAGAGCTGCAGACCATTTAACAGAGACCTATGCGACACACAGAGGACATTTAATTATAGGTGGTTTGGTAACATTTACACAGCTGAAGGTGTCTGATTCATTAAGTACCTTCACAGAAGCTGAAGATAAGAAATATATGCCAGACTGGCTTCCAGCCTGGGAAAGATAGGCAGGTCATCTGATCAAAATAGACATGATGACAGGCCTTCAGATTTATTGCATCTAGGGAAGATCAACTCAGGTTCCATAATGACACCAAGTAAACTGTCCTCAATTGAGACGAACCAATACATCTTGTAAAAATCTACAGAAACACAGCTGTGTGGCCGACACTGTACTGGGACTCCAGTTTCCACATTTGCAACACAGTGAAACAGAAAATCCTTCCCTATCTTAGGCATCAAACCACAGCAGACAGAAAATGGTGATAAACAAAGCCCTTTCTATGTATTCTTCCCTGTCTGCTGCTTAGCAGGCAATCCCAATATTAACAAGCTTAGTTCCAGGAAGTACTTTCTGCACCAAAAGATAAGACGTCTTTCCCTTGCAATCCCATTTTCTCTTTTTTTTCCCCCAAAGCCGAGATGTAAGCCTTCTAATAGAATTATGCAAATTTTGTCCTAACTCCAAATGTTTTAAGAGGGAAACATCACTTTGAAGAATCACAGATATGTAGGCCTCAAATTGCAAAAGGAAGCTGGAGTCTAGAGTCATTGATGAGGGAAGAGAACATCCCCCTGCCCCCCCCCCACAAGGACTTTCTGCATCCTTGAGGCTATTTTGCACAAAGTGAAAACACCTTCTGCCTCTGAAGGTCAGTCAGCATGTCTTTGGGGATGGAAATGCTGACTAGCCATTAGGGGATTATCTTTTCAACAGAACAGCAGCCAGGCTCTCATGCATCTTGCTCCTGATTTGAACTGGTTGATGGAAAGAAAACATCCCAGGCACAAGCTGGGGTGATGAACAGCAAGTCAAAGACTTATGTAGCTCCTAAAACTGATATGGCTGCTTGGGAAATTATTTCTCTATCATGGTTTTTCTTTCAAATAATGAGGCATTTTCTTTTAAAGGATCAGGTAAAAAAAAAAAAAAAAAAATGACCATAAAGAATATGTCCAGTGTAATATATGCTTAGCATTGAAGATTGGATAAAACACCTCATTTAAATGTCCATACATGGAAGATAGGTTAGATAGACTATGTAAAAGCACACTAATTGTTTTCTTTACTTCTTGAGCTTTTCTCATATATGTGAACAAAAGCATTCATTGGAAATAGTGTGAGTCCCACAGCACTGTCAGATTGTTAAAGTAACTCACCTCTAAATGGGCAGGGTCTTATTAGACTAAGGCTGTGGGCCAGCATCATCAAAAATCTATTTTCTGTTAGAGATTTCCAGACCTTGGTTCTGACACGCAGGAGTGTTCCCAGTTGTCTTGTGAGCTGGTTTTTTTGGTTTTATTGCTGTTTTTCCCTGCTGTTGCCTTTCCAGGTGAATGCTATCTTTTCTCTAAAAAGACAGGGTAGTCAGAGGGAGATGAGCTGTTCCCAAGGATGCTTACCAAACCATTGTATTAACCCTGTTGACCTTGAGAATCACTAAGCCTAACTTTTATTGCTAGCATTCTTCATCCCAAAAGCAAAGCTTAGGGTGGAATTAAATTAAAGTTAAAATTCCAATCAACTTCCCAAAATCCTCTTGGCTATTTAAAAACATACAACACCATCAACTCCTATTCTTACTCCACCCTGGTGTTTCTCTCTCCTAGCCCATGCCCTCTTTCTTGGTGTTGCTTGTCATGTACCCTTGGAAGAAGCTCCTTGCCAGCAGCTGTGAGGATTGCTGCTAGCCGGACACTTGTTTGCTATCATCTACCCATGCTATGTGCGCACTCAGCTGGCAGGGCTACCAAGAAGCTCAAGTTGGAAACACTAGCTGTTTCGAATATGTGATCCGGATTTCAAAACGGAGTCCTGTGCTCCTGGCACCCATGAGGGTTCCCAGAATTTGTGGGCCTTGCTGTCATTTTCTTTACTGTGGGACACTTTTGTTAGCAAGTTGCTTGTTATTTTTCTGGCCTTGAATCTGACATTCAAAGGTCATCAGAAAGTGAAGAGATGCTTTCTTGATTTATTTGTTTTGATTCATGTTCAGTTCTGATCAGAAGCCACTTCTCTGCAGCTTACATAGTTTGTACGATGTTTGCTTCAGGGATTTCTTCAGCTTTATTCAGGGGGGTAACATTAACATGACCAAAATGGAAGCCATTTCTCCAGTGATTGGACACGGATGGTACTCTTTATCAAACATTGCCCCGACTGCAGTTTGAATTAGCTAACTCATGTGAAGCTTAAACTTAGCAAATATCTTTCTCTAAAGAAATATTTTACTTGAGCACAAAAATAAACATAAAAAACTATATCAAACCCAGGACACACCTACCGAGTTATTTCTGACCCCAGGGTGATCATTCTCTGTGCTGTTGATATATTCCTGAGGTGTGTGTGAGGGTGGGGGGAGTTCTCTATGAAATGATGTCAAACTATGAAAGAAAAATAAATAAATAAATAAAAAATATATAGATATTAAAAACAGATTTTTATTTTTAATCTTTGCTGTTTTTTTATGCTTACTTACTATCTTCAAAACAGCAAAATAACAAAGATTTCCTCAAGCACTGTCAAACTGCATGTTCTTTCAAAAACAAAAACAAAAATCTTACAACAGTATTTCCTCCTAGCATTATATTACAATTTTAAACATGAGTAGCACTGCAAGAAAAAAAAATAGGATGTCATTTTGGCTGGTAGATGCAGGTATCGGTTTGCAGTCTAGCAAGCTAACTGAGTATCGTAGATTCTGGGTAGACTCCAGAGAAGGGATTTAATACTCCATCCAGTTCAAACTGGTTTCACTGCCTGAGTTAGAACACTTAAAAGGGAACAGAAAACAAACCTCCCAATTGGCTGCTTTTTCTGAGCATCATTACAGAAGGCAGGACTGTGAAATAAGGTCAAAAATGACACAGGGACAGAACTGTGCCTCTGGGGAAAAACGAAATCAATTATAACTGTAGATGGTAATTGTCATTGGAAAGTGACCATAAGTGGCCACAATTAAGTGGATTGCTTCTTTATGTTTTGGTTCCAAGTGTTGTAAAACTCAGTATGGTATATTCAGAATAAACCATTTTAATCATTCTTTGTAACTTGGAATATGCCAGTTTATAGGTTAGAAATATCAAAATAGCTCCTTCTTTAGTGACTAAGTGCCAGGAATCCTTTCTTCATCCTGTTTGCTCCTCTAATCCTTGACCAGGGTCAGACGAAAAGGCTTAATGCCACAGATCAATGTTAACTTAGTCCATTTGGGTTCTGTATTCCTAAGAAGCTGACTGGTAACATACTTTAACTTCTGAAATTATATATTGCTAGTTTATACTCTTCGGACACTGGAGGCAAAATATTTATCTTTTTTTTTACAGTGGCTAATACAGACCATCAGCACCTTGAGATTTTAGTAGGATTACTAAAAAATGAGCTGACGCTGCCTTTTGTTTTAAAGTGTGGCTGGCTGTTGATCATTGTTTCTTAAGCTGAGGCCATAACTACTCTGGAGTGGACTACATTTTCTGAAACCCCTTTGTGCATGTTGCATTCAATTAATTAAAACTGAGAAATATTACTTCAAAGAGCTTTCAAACATGAAAAGGCAGATTTTACATATCAGCAAGGGCTGCTTTGATTTTACATAAGTCCTCGTGCCTGTTTCTAACAGGCTATTGATGAAGAACTCTTGTTATTGTTGGGAGGAAATGAGGAATAAATGGCCCTCACAAATTGAGATTTCCCAACCAGGAACTTCCTGTATTAGTGGCATATCTGAATTAGCTCATGCATTTTGCACAAAAAAAAAAAAGCAGATTCCTGAGGCCAACCCTGGAGCTTCGGATTTAGTAGTAAAAATTGAGATGTGGGAATTAGAAATGTACAGAAGCATGCATGCATTTAGATGTAGGTTGTCTGCAGATGTGACTCTAAGAAAAACAATAAAAAATTGTTTGGTGATATAGCTCAGTAGTAGAGTCTTTGTCTAGCATTCACAAGGTTCTTGACTCAATCCCCAGTACTACAAAATAAATAAGTAAATTGCTTAATTTATTTAAATAAAATTAAAGTAAAAACCATCTTTGTAAAGATCATATAAAATGTTGGTTTTCTCTTAACCAGAGCTGACACTAGACCAAAACTTAGGTGTCTACCTGCCAGATGCAAATGTCTATGTTTTGATTATGGTAAAAGTAAGATGTTTAGAGGTCATCATGCTCTTATAGGTGAAAAAGATTTTTTTTTATTGTGTAGTAGATGGAATCTTCAGCTGAATTTGCCCGATACTAGAAAGTAACGGACAGAAAAAAGTGAAGAGTATTTATTTTGCACTTGGCAAGCTGGAAAAGATTTTCTCATATGTTGTCTGATTGAATCCTTACAGTAATTCAGTGCGAGTCTGGTGGTATGTGTTAGTCTAATTTTGCATACTAGGAAATAGATGTTTGATGTAACCTGTTCTTTTCCAATGTAAGATAGTAGAAACAGCGGCCTCACAGGCATTCTTTCTGTAGTCCCTCTCTTACTCCATACTTAACCTATAAACAGAAGCTTTTCTCTGTCTCCTGTGGTCCCACAATAGCTTAGCTAGCTAGCTCAGCTGGTATAGCATGATACTCTTAACCTCAGGGTCATGGATTTGGGGGCCCACATTGGGTGCGACTTGTTATGAGAACTCACAAAAGTGGATGCTGCCTCTTACCCAGTTATTGTTGTTCTCCATTCTGCCCAGGAGCCATGAGAACCAGCCATCTGTTCTGACTCCTATTCCTCTGATCTTAAGCAGCCAAGTTGGAAGGCAAAGTTATGCCCTAGAACTTTCTACCCCAAAGTCATTGGCTGAATGTAATGAATTCCCATAACAATAACCTAATATTTCTCAATTGACTTTTTTCCACCTCTAGTGATGTAAATGTCAAGTGACAGGTCAGTGGCATAAAGAAACTTCAGGCAAGAGGAGGAGGTGTTGAACATAACTGCTGTGCCCAGGATGAATTGTGAAAATGCTTTGTAAGCTACAAAATATTATGTGTACATGCCTACTGTATTCATGTATTATCACTATTATATCTTTTCTCTGGGCTTAAAGACTTCATAGAAAAAAACTTGAAATTTACTCAATGTATCTGGAGAAACAATAGCTAGCAATTTAGTTATGAATCACAATGAAAAGGATGGCAAAGGAAATGAAAATAGAAATAAATAGTACTTTAAAAATCAAAATTGTTGAGAAAATTCTGAACTGTGATACAGTTGAGTCATGGGTAAAAACCAATGACTTATATCTGAGACTCCCTCAAGTGGCAGGTAAAAAGAGGCTTAATATCTCCCATTTTGTTTTCTCATAGACTTTCTGGTAATTGATCTTAAATATTCCTGCAATTTGGGGGCACTTCAGAGGAACCTCACAGGTTGACACTGTGAGTAGTCTCCAATGAGCTGGCCAGTTCTGAAAGGCTTTCACACCCAGAAGACATGGATGCTATCAGTAGGATTATTTGCCTGCTCCTCAGAGCCTGAAATGGAAACATACTTCAGACTGCCTCACTGCCTTGCTCAGTCCCTGTCTCCTGGTATTTTCATTTCCGTGCCCGTAATTTCAAGTTGCTAGCTGTAATCAGATACTGCCTTAGAAATGTCAGATGTGAGCAGGATGAGGGGCAGCCATTGCAACAGCTGCCACAGCAGCTTCTCCTGCTGTGTCAGCGTGAGATGTTAGACATTCTGTTGAATTACCAGGGTCCTTTCCCGCAAACAAATAGGGACTCAGACAGGCAGAGAGAAAGCTGTGATTATTTGACCTAGTCAACTGCTCTGAATAAGAATGAAGTAGCCCTTAGCTTCTTATAGTTGAGTCTGAAATGGAGAAGACAAACAAAGGAGTATTTGTCATTGCAGACACATCAGAAATGTGTCCATTTGTGGCCCCCATCCCCACCCTCAGTCATGTAGCACATACTAATCCATATTATTATTCTGTCTCTTCATCTGCTTGTGATTTGGATGACATCAAACATATGGTAGGGTATGGACTACTTCTCATGCTGTGTGATCATGTGGAAACTTTGAGTCTTACTGATCCGGACTGATTGGTAAGTCCTAGTCAAGAAACTCATGAATCTCAACCCACCTAGAAGTTCATGGATACTCTTGAAATCCCAAACAAACTTGTGACCATATATTTACAAAGAGAATTCCAACAGTGCTTCAGAAAACCCGAAGATTACTTTTTTAATCTGTTCCATGGAATTTTAAAATTTGCTTTGGAATGGATATTCCTACATCTTCCTGTGCTTTCTGGAGTAAACACAGCACTCTTTTCCCCTCCTTAAATTTTCGTCAAGTATATATGTAAAGAAATACCTTTAATAATTTCAAACAATCCAAAAAAAACTTGGCCAACCATGTTCTCTAATCTGTTTTTTATGAATGAGGAATAGGTCAAAATGTCATTTAGAGATGGTGGCTTATTCCTGCAATCCCATTGGAGAGTATATAAGAAGATACCCTCCTGTATCTGTAATTTCAAGAACTAACATAATGAGTTCTAGGCTATCCTGGGCTACAGACAATTAATTAATTACAAATAAAATAATTTTACGTTCTTTATAGATACATAGAACTTCAACTTGAAGTGTGTTTTTCACTCTGTTCTTCATTTCTTTATTCTATGTCTGAACAATTTTAGAAGAATTAGCATGAAATTCCACTTACCAACCACCCACTGTGTGCCATGCTCTCCCCAAGACTTCTGTCATTACCTCCTTTGGAAGTTTTAAGTTCCTTAGAAATACCTACCTTTCAGACAAAGCATTCAAATCAGAAAAGGTAGAAAGCTGACACAAAACACAGGCAGAAAACATTAAATTTGAGTCTGTCTACTTCCCAAGTACACTGTACATATGTGTATATTCACAAAAGCTCATGTGAGATTTGTCATATAAAAATACTAAATTTTGCTTTTTCTGAATTCTGTATTTCCTAGTGATTTGGCCACAGATAAAGCAGTTCATTTTATAAAAGTCCAGTCTTTATGATTAAAAAACTGGGGATGATAATTCTTGCTTTTTCATTTAATTGGCCAAGTAAAGAAGAAAAACACAATCTTTCAAATTAAAGCTGTGTATGTATAAGGGATACCCATAATAGAAGCATTGGAGATAGTTGTAACTCACCCAAGAAATAAATCCATGTCTCTGTCATATAAAAGATATCTCAAGATAAGAGTTAATGGAAAGCAAGCAAATATCCAGTGCTCAGAACTTTTGCCTTGCTGGCCTCTTCATCAAAACATTGCTACCACTCCCCTTCCAGGACCAGGGGCCTCTGGAAATGTTATCATATTCAGCACCTAAGAAGAAAGGTCAAAACAAGAACATGTCTTAAATTTCCCTTCTTAAATGCTACCCACACCAATTGTATATGTCCTATCTTTCCATAATGGGCTGCCTTCAAAGATACACAAAGTATACTCTCATGGTGGATGCTAATCGGACTCCAAATGCACTGTGTAATTTCTTTCTAAGAACATAAGCTCTTCTTTGAGACTCCTAAGAGAGTACACATATCAGGCACTATTCTCTTTTCACAGATCGCAGAAATGAAACACAGAATAACTTAAGAAATCAAAGTTCCATAGCTACTTGTAAAAAATTACATTTCATAATTATATCTTCTTCCACTTTGATTTCTGTTATGATGATAAAAAAAAAACAAAACAAAAAACACCCTGCTTAAAACAACTCAGGTGAGGAATGGGCTTATTTGGCTTACACTTCCATGTCCTAACTCATCATGGAAGGAATTCAAGGCAAGAAATTGAAGGCAGATCTACTTGCTAGTCACACTTCATTACCTCTATTCCAGGGATTCCATCTCATAGTCTGAAAAGTACAACAGGGACCATGAGGAGGCTCTTTGCAAGTTGGACTGAAAGCCAGCTTATATTATAACAGCTAGATTTGTTATATACCTGACAGAAATACCTGGATAGGGATGGTGCCGCCCACAGTTGGTTGGACCCTCCTCCATCAATTAGCAATTGAAACAATGCCTCACAGATGTCCACAGGTAAATCTTATCAGTGCAAACGGTCAATTGAGTCTCTTCTTTGACTCTTGGCTGTGTTGCGTTAACCAGGACATAGCTCCAAGACAGTTATACCTTTACTTTATTATATATTATGTAATATATAACATACAAAACAATTGTACATTAAGTTAAAAAAATGACTTATTTGACCAATATTAGATGGGAAAAAAATCATCCTGAAAACTCACTTGACTTCTTATAGCCATAACCAAACCATACTACTAGAGTTCTTTCTAATAAACTAGAATATTGGAAAACTGAAAGCATGGTAATCATAGTGATAGCTATGTCTCTCACATGCTTGACAACAGCATCCATGACAAAAATGTATCACGAGTTCCAATTGGTGCCTGAAGCCTGAGCAATGATGATGATTAGTATGGTGGAATATATCTCACCATTTTGAGATGCATTTGTGTTAAATGACAATTACAAGAAAGCATTACTTTGCTCTGTTTTGTTTACTAAACAAAACAGGTTTTGAACAAGTCTCAGGCAGCAAAACTGGAACCAGAAGTAGTCATAGTTCCAGACTACAATTCCATTGCTCTCTCGCCTTGCTCAGAAGAATGAAGATGAGTTTTTCGCAAAGGCCACTTGCCAAGAAAATTAACTTTTCTCTGCCTTCATCCTCACATTCTTTAACTCTTACAGAAAAGCACCTGAAGTAATTAGGTATTTCTCTATTATCCTGTCTCCGCCTTCTCTGACAAGCAATTTTGAGATAACCAGCCCACTTTCTGTTCTTTGTTTCTGCTCTCTTCAGCTCTTCTGTGTCACGAAGCTGTCTTCCCTGTTCAGCCTACCAGAACATTCTTTATGATTTATGGAATGATGTGTTGCCTGATTCTAGAATTTAAAAAAAAAATCTAAATTGTTCAAATTTTGTCTCTGTGTAGACTATGCTGGCCTAAAAATCATGCAGATTCACCAGCCAATGCTTCTTCAACACAGGTTTTAAAGCATGCAGCACCATGTCCACTTCCCATATTATTTTTAAAGTAAAATGTACACATTGTGGTATAGAGCAGAACACTATATATGGGGGTTAGTTGCGGGGTATGAAGTTGGGGACAATCTGGGACAAGTTAAGGAAAAAAGTTCAGGTAAATATGGTTGAAGTACATTGAATAAAGTTCCCAAAGAATTAATAAAATATTTCAATATAAATTTTTAATATAACAGCCATAGTCAATTCCTAGTGTGCCTTAGAAGATGCTTTTCTTTGTTAATTAAAATGAAGCCTATTTATGAAATCAGCCTTTCCTTCTATGATTGTGGCTGACTTTTACTGAACTTGCTGCCTTCAGAGCACTTTTTTATGAATGGCTAGTAATATGCTCTTTATAAGCTCTTAGAATAGATTAAGATTATACATGTAGATGATAGATAAATGATAGAGATATATAGATAGTAGATATACATAGATAGTAGATAGATAGATAGATAGATAGATATGTTAGCTGGTTAGTAGGTAGCTAGATGGATGAATAGATGGATACATAGATGATATAGATATATACACATTCATACATTTTTTTATTTACTTAATCAATCCTGAGTTCTGACTATAAGTTGACAAACTTCTAGACCTGAAGATACACAGGATTCAGACATCCCCTGTTGTTGTGGGACTTACATATTTAAAAAGGGAGGGATAGAAAATAAACAAGTTTTTTAAGGTATATATTAGAGATTAAGAATTGCTATACACAAAAAAAAATAGCACAAAGTAAGAGGGATATGGAATTGAGATGGGTGTGTGTGGGAAATTGGGACATTCGAAGAAACAGGGAATTTGGTTTTGCAGGGTTGATGGGCCGTGTCTTCAAGTGGAGAGGATCATGTGCACAAAAGATCTAAGAGAAGACCCCGATGTGGACAGACGGGGTGTGCTGAGACCAACAAGAGACAGCTGGGTGTTTGCTATGTGTCAGGGAGTCACCGAGATATTGTGGATTCCAGGATAGCATGTGTAGAGAGTGGTAGGTGAAGGGCAGGAAATCTATTTGATAGTAGGAGATAAGAAGGGAGAGAATAGCCTGTGCAGAGCCTTGATGACTACCACAGGGTTGGGCTTTACCTGGAAGGGAGCAGGGCCTGTCAGAAGGTTCAGAGGGGTGGCATCATTTGAACTACACTGTAGAAGGTCACTCTAGTAGCCATGCTAATATAGGAAGGACTTTAGAGAGCCAAGTTGAGGCTAAGCCTGAACAACTAACTAGCAAACCACATTTGCAGAAGTTGGCGTGAGGAAGCCAACGGGAGTCTGGCAGATGGGGGAGTTAAGACAACTGCTAATTTAGGCAGCACAAGAATGGGACAGTGTCAGAACTGGGGCCAAAGATCCAGAGAGCCAGGCTAGAGGCCTTTCAGCACCCCAGGGCTGTCCCGGGGAAGTCCCCATGGCCACTATTGCCATGCAGAGACAGCTCAGGTCCAAATCCAGACACTGGACATCAGATACTGGCATCTCAGCCCATCTGTCAAAAGCTCCAGCTATCCCTGTCACCCTCAGCAGGAAAAATATATAAATAAATAAAGGATGCCATTGAGTTCTAGACTTCTACTTGTATCTTCCAGAATGAGGCACGGACAGACAGAGGCTGAATGCTGGTTACAGGAGAGCCCAGAAATAGTGCAAAAGCCCCAACATGCTACAAAGAGGAACCTTGACCTCTGCAAAGGGGGCAAGGTGTCAGAGAGAGACCTTGAATATCTGCTCTGCTGGTTCCTAGGCCATTAACGAACAAGTTACTGTTTTTGAAAGGATTTCATTTTTCCTGTTTCCAACTCTGGACTAGATGTCGTGTGTACGCAGGTTTATCATAGACAGAATGAAGGGCTGAAATGAGATGATGAAAACAATTTCGTTGTTTGAAAACTAGTTCTTGGGGGAATGATAACATGTTTGGAAGGAACCTGCTGAGCCATTTAGGCCTATAATCCAAGCTCCTTGGAGGCAGAGGCAGGTGGGTCAAGAGTTCAAAGCCAACCTGGGCTGCACGAGGTCCTACTGATAAATAAAACAAAACCCTAAAAGAGTCAACAACTGCTCCAAAACACAGGGAATAATTTCCAAGTCTTGTGTGGCTTTGGACTTGGCCTTACTAGGGTGTAGACAGCATGAAGAAAGAACAGATACACAGACACAAGTACAGATGAGCTCCATCAGACGGGTTATGCTGCATATGGATAACTTCTATGTCTCTACACGATGGATGTTTTACATTTGTGAGATATCATTGAGTCTTTTGAGACTTTACCACACTTGACTTTTTTTTTTAAAGATTTATTTATTATGTATACAGTATACAGAAGCGGGTACCAGAGGTTCTGTGGGACTTTGCCTGGTTTTAATGCCTGATGTTCTCAATAGCTAGGTTCTCTTGGTAATTGGATGCTGAACTGTGCAGTGTTAAAAATCCAAATCCCTGCACTTGTGAATAGTCACTGTTTTTAATGAATTAAGAACTGGTGCTCTTAATTAATTAAATTCATTAATTTAATGAATTAAGCTGGTGCTCCGTTGCCTGAATTGTTGGATGGGAATTTAATCTTGTAGCAGAGACTTATTTGATGCTTCTTCAATGATAGCCTCCATGAAAAGCCCATCAAGAATGTAGTGGGGAGGTTTTGTTTGTTTGGTTTTTTTTTATTCCACCTCTTCCCACCCCAGGTCATTGTGGCTCTCTAACCTTGGTGCTTGCCTTGACATTTTGTAGAAAACTTCAAAAGAAAACAGATTTGTTCAGGGGCATGTGGATGACCTGAAGTGGAAGCAGAAGACCCATATGTTAGACATTACTGTTTATGCTCTCCTCTCTAACTCAAATAAGCTTGGCTATTGGAAAATATTACTGTGATAATTCCAAAAAAATTTAACTTGCAGAGGCATTTGAGGCTTAAGAATATTTAGTATTCCATGGAAGTATATGTCCCAACTTTCAGAAGGATAGGGCAGGAGGAATGTTGTAAGTTTGAAATGAGCCTGGGAGCCTGGGCTACAGAGTGTAATGCCATCCCCAAAGAACAATAGTAACAAAATGTCTAAAGATTATATAGAGCTTGGGGCTGGAGAGGTGGCTCATCGGTTGGGAGCACCGTCTGCTCTTCCGGAGGACCCGGGTTCGATTCCCAGCACCCACATGGCAGCTAACAGTTGTCTGTAGTTCCAGTTCTGGGCAAGCACCAAGGCAAATAAATAAATAAAGTTTTAAAAAAAAAAAAAAGATTATATAGAGCTTGTTGTAACCCCAACTCTTAGGGGCAAAAGCAGAGAGCATGGGCATTTGAGGCCATCCTCAGCTATACTGAGTTTGAAGCTAGCTAGACTGGATTTTTTGAGATTCTGTCTTGTAAAAAAGAAAAACAAAAAATGGCAGGAAGTGGGGATTTTAAGGCTGTAGAGGAATCCCCCTTATCTGTGGAGATTGTTGCAAATCTCCTCAGTTAATGCTTAACTAAGTACCCACCCTATCTGTCTTCACTGCTGACAACATTTTGAAATATATACTAATAGATTAATAAAGAAATCTCCTTTTGATGTAAGGATTTGCTTTGTGTTTTGAGACAGGGTCTTGCTATGTGGCAAAGGCTGGCCTATACTTCCACGACTCTAGCACTGTCTTGCTTCTACCTCCTGGGAGCTGGGTTTACAGGCATTCCCGACCACACCCAGATAAATGGCTGAATCTCTTACGGGTACATTATAGTTAATAATTACTGCCCCAAATGCCTTGCATGGAATTTATATGAATCCTGAAAATGTTCTGTTTTAAATCTAACTCATCAATATGGGTGTGTTTTAGACAGTTTCTTGCATGCTTTCTAAAAAGCGGAATTTTCAGAGCAGTTCTGGCTGACTGAATTCTGGTTAACAAGCTCTGATGACATGCTGATTTAACTGATTCCGAAAAAGCCTGCTTGGTAAATTGCTGGGTTTAGATGAAACTCTGCTTCATGGAAGCTGAAGGCATTGCCCCCGAAGAAGGTGCTGGGCCTCTACAAAACGCGTATACCCAACAAATCCTAGCCACCCCCTACATCTGCTGTTCAGGTGCGCCTCTGAAAGCATGATTTTGGTCTTCCCAACTCCTTACTTATGATCATTCACTAGAGAGGGTGGGAGCAGGCTGGGACAGAAGAGGATGCCCAAGCCAGAAACTCAGTGAAGTGGCTTGTCCACAGCTGATGTGCTTTTCCTCAGCTTTCCTGAGAAACAAACCTTCATTCTGAATATTAATTCTTCTCACTATAGTGAATATCTCATATCATTAGATGCTTCTTCCTTTGTCAATGTGAATGTCTCAATCATTCTGCAACTAAAATAGTTCTGGTACCTGAAGCAAACCAATGTGTGAATATTCATTCTTTAAGACCTTTCCTTACCCAGTCAGGGGATTGTTAGTAGTCTGTGTAAGCCTCCTAAGGCCTTTAAACAAAATAGCTCTTGGAATGCATCCCCTTGTCCTAAATTACATCCCAGACCAGATTCATACTTAACATGATTGGAAAGTGTGCATTTCAATTGTAAAATTGAAGATAAGAATGATCCCTCATCTCTAACACTATATTCTGAGCCACACACCGTGTCTGAAAGGAATGGTGCCACTCTTCCTAGGTGCCTACTAGATTGGGATCCTCTGCTCACAGGATGAGTAGATGGAGATCGAATTATAATAATATAGGCAGGATGATCCACACGTGAAGCAACAGCAGGGTGACAAGAGCCTGGCATCATACACAGGTAAAATTGACATAATCAGGTCCCAGGATTGCTTTATTCATGAAATGTGTCTGAATCATTTGGTGATTTGAGGTTCGAGTTGCCAAATGCTCACCTCTCTGCTCTGTTGGGTGTTATTATCCAGCCGGTTGGGCAGGAATGTTTTATTATTTTGTCTCTGATGCAATCTGCTTTCTGAATTTGTTGAGTAAACAGGTTAGTGAGGCATCCTATGAGGAGCTCTGCTGGTGGTCTTTAGAAAAGCAAAAGACCTCTTCCAAGAAATGATCTTGTGTTTGCAATACCTGATGGGAAGAGATTCTTTGATATCAGCTTGTCCTAAAGCCACAGGAAGCAGCCCCTCCCTCCCCTCCTGCAAATGTGAAGCAGAGAGTGCTACTCCATGAACTAGTTTGTCCTAGTGAACTTCTTCTCCACTGAGCACTTCCAAATTGCTCACTTTCCTGGTGAGCCGGGATAGAGGTAGGGTAGGGATCTCAAGGAAGGTCTTTGCTATAAAAGTATCTGTTAAACAGAAGTCTATCTGTCCACATCCATTTCTACCCATAGCCACACCTGTGTTAAAGACTCTATTAGGCAGATGGCCTGATAAGAAATCTAACCATGGCAAATTGGAAGATTGCAGATGCAGAACCCAGTCATCTTGGGCTATCTTTACCCATCACCCTTCATGCATCCATTTATGATGCAACTTTGCGTCAGACCTAACATCCCTTTGACTGTCAGATAAAACTCTCAGAATGTGTTAACAGAAAACTAGCTTCCACCAAATTGAAAGCTGAGGATGTTACCATAGCATACTCACCTTGCAAACAGCCTGTCCTACATTTCTGCAGCAAGCCCATCTGTAAGGTATTTGGTTCTTTTACATACAACTTCCTTTACTTTTATGACTATAAATGCTCATGCAATTGCCTCCATGGTGGAACATATTATTCAGAACAATCTAAAGCCATGTTTCCAGACAATGGCCACTCAGAATAAATGACTTCTTATTCTTTCTGAGGTGAGAAGCTCTGGAATGTTGAATTTGTGAGGGAAGGAATGAAGAAACATGGTTGTCTTATGGGAAAACATTAGCATTGTCTCACCTTGAATCTGTAGTTATTATTTCCATGACTCCAGACACTCTCTGTATCACAGAATTGAACTATCAAAGACCATTATAAGATGTACTACCTTACATAGACTTCTAGAGTAATGAAAAGTGATATGGTCTCTGAACTATGGCCCAGAACCAGCAGGACCAGCATCACATAGAAGCTCATTACACATGCAGATTGTAGCCCCATCACACAGACCAAGAGAATCTTGTCTATGTTTGTTCTGACTCAGGCTGTTTATAGCTAGCTTTTGCATCAACCCATTTGTGTTAATCTACATTATGCCACATGGGTTTGTGACTTACCTGTGCTCCATTACATCTTGTTTCCCTGGTAACTCACCTTTCTTCTCCTTGTATCTCTCTTGAATTTCCAGCCTGGTTATAGCCTGTTTTGTCATAGAGCAAAACACCTTCTTTATTAACCAATAGTAGCAACATATATTCATTGCACACAGAAAGACCATTCCATAGCAATACAGGATCTTGTGTTCTGGGCTCTGTAGAAGAGGAAACAGGTCCAGATAAAGACACTTATTAAAGAGAAGGGAAGACCTACAAGAAGAGTGAGAAGAGATGATTGCCTGGATAATTTTTTGCTGGTCTGTCTAAGAAGATGATCCTTCCCAAAAGGATATACACACACTCTATCCCTAGACAAAACTCTGTAGCAGAGAGTGTGTTTAAAGCAGAAGCATTTTTATAGAAGAGACTCTACTGAATATACACCATGACACAGACGTGCTTAATTCCTCAAGACTAATGTCCTAAACACAGTTTTCAAATTTATGTGTGTGAATCCAGGGCCAATATGAGAATGTTTTTGTGGCAGCAGAAATTATTTCTTTTTCTTTGGCTCAGCAGTTCTCAATCTTTGGGGCACAACTCTTTTACAGGAGATAATTTAATTTGTGGGGGCCGCCACAACACAAGGAACTGTAGTAAAGGTTGCAGCATTGGAAATATTGAGAAGCATTGCTTTTGCTTAACAATGTTGCAGGAGAGAAATACTATAAATCACAGAAAGTCAAAGTTGACCTTTCTTTTCAGAAATGATCTTTTGACCAACTGTCACTTGTTCCCATTTTGAAAAGAGTTTATTTTATTTAAAAAAAAAAAAAGTTAGAAAGTATTTCGTAGCACTATTTTCCACAGAGACCCAGAAAGCACACCCCCCAAAAAATTACAATGTGAATGATTATTAGTACAAAGTATACTACAGGCATGTTTATAAAAATCAATTACATTTCAGAATGACTTCTAAATTATCCCCATAGAATTAAAAACTATTTTAGGATTTTAATGAATAAAAACTCATTTCATTGCTTAATAAAAATGAAAATAAAATCCATTAAGCTCCTGAGTCCTGCTGAGTGTTTTGGCAGCGGCTGTAGGCTATTAGTAATGACTCAAGTATGGAAGAAGGGGGATCATTTGCTGGAAAGAGCCCTTTCAAGATGCAAATCTCAGCCATGCTCACATTAAATATCACCAACTTGCTGCCCTTCATGTAGGAGAGAATTAGTAAGGACCCTCTGGTGTATTTGCACACATTCTAGAAAGCTGTAAAGTGTGTGCCCTAGGAAGTGTGCAGAGGAAGGGCTGTGGGGTTGGAAGAGCTTAAGATAGCTAGCTCTTCTTCCTGTCAGTTGGCACATACCTCTATGCCTGGGCCTGCCTGAAAGACTGGTGGCCCAAGATCTGCATGCAGTCCTGCCCACAGATCCAGAAAATGGTGCCAGGGCCTAAGTTCTGTGCTTTAGTTTGAGAGGAGAAAAATCTCACCAGAAGTCAAGAAATTCTCCCACCTGGAAACTTTTGGCTCATGCTTTTGGTGGCCAGAACTCTGAAATTTTTATCCTCAGTATCCTGGCTTGCTTTCCAGTTCCTAGAGCTTACATTGGCTGCTCTTCCAAGCCAAGCTTGATTGCTGCTTTGATTCCAGCACTTGGGAGGCAGAGACAAAAAGATCTCTATAAGTTCCAGGCCAGCCTGTTCTATAGAGGGAGTTCCAGAATAGCCAGCATTGTTTGTTACATATAGAAATCCTGTCTTGAAAAACCAAATAAATAAATAAATAAATAAATGCCTTTAAGTTATAAAACAGTTCAGCTTTGTTTGTTTAAAAAAAAAAAATAAAGATCGGCCATGAAGGGGTCCAAGTGGGGGCACTCTTATCCCTTTCTTAAACCAGTTGCCAAGGCATGCATATAATGTACTTCCTTATAAGCCAACCTGGAGTCTATCTGAGGTCCTAGCAACAGCCACTCTCCAGTGTACTTGATTGCTCAGAATCTGAGCACTGCCTAGAGTTCCTGACCACTGAGAATCTGCCTACCAACAGATGCTATCACATTTTCTGATTGTGCCCAGCCAACGAGGGACAGCCATGCAATATCACCAGATTGTGACACAGCCTGGGTCTGAGAGGAGAGTATTTAAGGTTCTCCCCATTGTTGAATAAATGAGTTAGTCTTTTTCAGCTGACTCTTCAGGTCTGTGTCATTGACTTCATGCCGTCTCACTCCTCCCCTGAGGGAATTGTTAGGACCCAGCAACACATAAGCAACTAAATAGCCTCCTAGGTGGAACACATTTTAAGGGAAGAAGTATGGAAGACAAGGCTATCAGGACACCAGCTCCTTATGCTTCAGCTAATGGAATGCTTAAAAGAATGGCAAAGGATTTGACCTTTAAATTTATCATCATCGTTCAGCAAGATGATGCAACCAAATCCAACAACCCAAGTTTTATCACTAGTACCTGCATAGAGAATATTCCTCTGAGCCATACATGCATATTGCATGTGTACACACATGTGTGTATGTGTGGGAGGGGGAGGTAAAAATGGAATTAAAATTATTTTCAAGGCTAGGGGTACAACCTACAATAGAGTGTTTGCCTAGAATGTAAGAGGCCCTGAGTTTGATCCAGCACTGAAAATGTTTTTGACACTCAAAAGCAGAGGCAGGCAGATCTTTGTGAGTTCAAGAGTAGCCTAGTCTATACAGCAAGTTTTGGGACACCGAGGACTACATAGTGAAAGCCTGTATCAATATCTATATCTAGCTATATCTCTTTAGCTATATCTATATCTTTAGCTATATCTATATATATATCTATATTTATATATAATCATCATTGAAACCGGAGAGATGGTAGGCAGGGAAGAAAACTGGCTATTCACACAGAGCACCTGTGTTTGGTTCCTAGCACATGGTAGCTCACAAGCATCTGCAACTCCCATTTCAGGGGATCCAATACCCTCTTCTTGCTCCATAGCTGTGCCCTTGGTAGACCCTGTGAATCTATGTGCAGTGTCTTATTTTACTTCTGGACTTTTGAGATAGGGTTTCACTATATAATCCAGGCTGGTCTGGAATTCACTCTTTAGCCCAGGATAGCCTCAAACTCTCAATCTCCTGCTCTACCTCTTAAGGCCTGGTATTATAGGTATTTACTTGTTTTGCTGTGTTATTGTTTTTGTTTGCTTGTTGGAGAAAGGATCTTACATAGCCCAGGTTAGACTTGAACTCCTGATCATCCTACCTGAAAATGCTACAATAACAATTGGGGGATGTATACCCTCACATCCAATGGCACTACTGATTTTTTTTTTAGGTTTTGCTTATTTTACTTTATCTGTAGTGTTTGCTTATATGTATTATGCAAAACAAGTGTGTATGTTACCCTCAGGGAACAGAAGAAGGCATCAGACATCCCGGAACTACAAACAGTTTTGACCTACCATGTGGGTAGTAGGAATCAAATTCAGGTTCTTCAAAAGAGTAGCAAGTGCTCTTAACTACTGAGTCTTCTCTCCAGCCCCTCTTTACTCTTTCTTTCAAAAAATAATTCACATGTGTAAAATTCATGGTTCAGAGGTACACAATTCTACACATTAAGAATACTCACAGTGTTGTACAGTCACAATTACTATGTCTGATTCTGAAAAAATGTATCACCTCATAAAGAAATCCTGTTATCTCTTTGTCTTGCCTACCCATCCCCCATCTCCTCTCAGCCACTGAGGGTCATGCTTCTATTTTCTGCCTCTATACATTTACCAAGTCTAGATATCTTATATCATACAGCATGCATTCTTCTGTGTTTTGCATGCTCAGCATTGTGGTGGAAGTTGGCTTTTCTTCCTTTATTACGCTCCATGATATTCCACTGGACAGATACATTTAGCTCATCGCTACTCTCACCCCAGCTGATGGATGTTTGGATTGTTGTCATAGTACCATTATTATGAATATTAATTAATAGTAATTAATATTCATATGGGGTTTGAGGGAGCATTTTTTAATTATACTGATTATATGCCTACCACTAATACTTATGGATCATATTTACATCTTTTTTGCTTTATTTCATTTTGATACTTTGAGGCAGGGTTTCTTGCAGCTCAGTCTGGCTTTAAATTTACTATGCAGAATAACCTAACTTTTTCCTGCTAAGTGGACATATTAAAATATTTTTGTTTATACACATAGACAGATGATATTCTCTCTTTTCATTGTAGTTTTTTTTTTTGAGACAAGGTCTCTCTCTCTCTCTCTCTATCTATCTATCTATCTATCTATCTCTCTCTCCATTTTGGTTTTTTGAGACAGAGTTTCTCAATATAGCCCTGATTGTCTGGGAACTAACTCTGTAGACCAGGCTGGCCTTAAACTCAGAAACGTACTCACCTCTGTCTCCAGAGCGCTGGGATTAAAGATGTGTGCCACAACCCCTCAATGATTAGTACTGCTCACATCTCTCGAGACTGCAGCCAGAGAAGCCTCTGTCTCACTGGGTTGCAATTCAGTGCCACCTCATCTCTAGTTCAAGTTCTGAGAATAAGTGACTGTGAGGTAATCAGTCCTAAATGGCATGCTTATATCAGCCTCCACTCCCACAGCAAGGCTCAGAGAACATTATAGAAGAGAGAAGAGAAAAGAGGAGAGAGGAAGGAAGGGGGTAGGGAGGGAGGGAGGGAGGGAGGGAGGGAGACAAAAAAAGTAAAAAACCAAACCAAACAATAAGAGCTGGAGGACGAAAAACAGAACCGTGAAACGCTGTCTTCTGAGCATGAATGAGCACTGTTCTAAAGGGCTTACTGCAGCTGCTATGGATACCTGCACAGGGTCAAGCCAGCAGGCTCAGTCAACATTCTAGCTGGTAGCAATAACTGACCTCTCAGCAGATAACAGGAAGGACATAAGAACGCAAAGCAATGTGTTGGAGGCTAGCCAGGAGGAGCTAGAGATATTGGGGATAGGTATGATCAAGACACAGTATAGAGATGTATGAAGTCATCAAAGAATAAGTAAAGATAGCAATAACTGACCTCTCAGCAGATAACAGGAAGGACATAAGAACGCAAAGCAATGTGTTGGGGGCTAGCCAGGAGGAGCTAGAGATATTGGGGATAGGTATGATCAAGACACAGTATAGAGATGTATGAAGTCATCAAAGAATAAGTAAAAGAAAACTAAGTGTGGTAATGCACACCTTTAACCCTAGTACTTAGTAAACAGAGGCAGGAGGATCACCACAAAGCCAGCCTAGCCTAATTGGTAAGGTCTCAGACACCTAGAATCCTGTATCAAAAAAAAAAAAAGGGAAATATATAAGTAAATAAATTCAATAAGTGAAAAAACATAAACCATGTACTTTTTTAAAATGTATATTATATTTTTATCCATGAGAGCAGCTGACCTGATTATATATCAAGTAGTTGAAAGTAAAGAATTAAGTAATGTCTACCATTTAGCATTAGGTCATTTCAAGAAAAGAATCCAGTACTCTTTGGGGTAGCATTTTCTTCCCTCAGATTCACACTGTTTGCTACCATCTGGAGAACAGAATGCATCCTTTGCAATGCGCTATACTGATAAATTATGCCATGAAGACAGAAGCGGAGTAAATTTTTTGCTTTGCTTTGACGTTGTAACTTGCATTTCTCAGTTTCCCTGAGTGTCATCATAGCTTTTGCTTGGTAGGTTTTCCAGTTCTCTGATTTGTTAATGCATGTCTGAAAAAGATAGAAAGTGCCAGATGAGTACAAAAATAACTTGAAACAGAAGGCTGAGGGGCAGGGAGGGGAGGAGATACACATAATAACTAGCTTGGTGGTTCTTTTCCCCATAAAGCAGCGCACAGGTTGCTGCCTGGGATGGTCCTGCTGGTGCCTGCATTCAACACCGATCAAAGGGGTTTCAGTCCATCGACTCCCGAGGTTTATGCCTGTCATACCTCCAGCATGTCCCTTTCCTGGCAACCAAGCCGGAAATGTCATAGCTTTTTTTTTTCCTAATCATATTTTTTCTTGGAAAAATATCTTGGATTGTAAATGATTCTAATTTTTCAAGAGTTTACTACAACCCAATTGTGACTTTGATTTGTGGTCCTGGGTGATTTGTTGAACACTGAGCTCCCAAAGAGACAGAAAGGATTCATTGCGCATAGCGTGAAGGACACTAGGGTTGTGTAGCATTTGGGCTGCCTAGAAAACACTGTACATACTGCGAAGCAGAGTTAAGAATAGTGATGCAGTCTATAGTTTTCTCAGTTCAATTTAGCAGCTATTACTAGAATAGTACCATTCTGGATTTGGAGGAGGTTCAAGAAAAACTTGTCTTGAGGAGCAGAGATAAGTTATGAAAATATGAGCCCATGACAGAGTTCTGGATGTGTGGATTCATACTGCAGTGGTGTGAACTCTGCACACAAATGACTAGAAAAAGAGAGTATGTGGGCAAGTAACCACCAGGCAGGACTTCACCATGAGGTTAACGCTAAGGATATCATGGAGGGTCCGTGGTCTCGAAAAGTCCAGACAACTCACCTTTGAGCTGTACAGGAATGATGGCAAAAGAATAGAAAGTTAAAATCTCTGAACAGTGGTCAGTTATGTGAGCCATTCTGGCTAACCAGTCAGTGGAGGTCAGCTGGGCACTTGATACAAAGAGTGTCACCTCTCATGGACAGCTATGACTTTCCTCAGCCCTGCCCTCATTTCTGCATTGAAATTTTTCTCTGGAAAGCACAGCCATCACAATTTGAGGACCAGACTGGAAGCAAGTAAGGAGTTGTTCCTATATCTCTGGGTTCTCATCTTCTTTTATTTGGGGTGAACAGATTGCTATCCAGTAGTGTTGGGTCTATTGCATGAACTCTTCACTATTCATTCCTAAGAAATACAGTCTTCAGATTTATATCATATTAGATATGGTAAGTAATCTAGAGATGATTTAAAGAATACTAGAGTATATGCTTAAGTAATATGCAAATTCTATACTATCTTAGACAAGAGATGTGAGCACCCCCAGATTTGAGCCCTGGAGCTAGTTCTTCACAGATGCCCAGGGATGGCTGTATTTGGTAAGATATATTTTTTAAAAATAAAAATTCACACAATTGTAGAATTGTTTCATAAGAAAGTGATTTATAGCTTGCAAATGTATTCACTTGAAAAAATAACTATTTCGTAATTTGCAGCTAAAAGTACACTTCTCCATCTTCAGCCATAGTTGATATATCAGGCATCACTATCTCAGATCCTCGCACCTGTCTCTCTTCATGGCCACAGATGTAGGTCCAGCTGAAATTTCAAAGGACATGCACATATACAATGTCACTTATTGTCCCTTAACTTCTCTTCCAACCCTATAGTATGGTCAATCTTTGCTAGTACTCTTTTTTTTTTTATTTATTTACAAGATTGTTGTACCCACTCCAAAAACTAAGCTTTTGGAGTACCTTCTGTATGCCATGAAATTAAGATGGTTAAAAATCCATCATTCCCAACCCCTTGAGAATTGCTTTTCTGCCAATTTTAGAAACTGCCAGTGGAGTAATTGGGAAAGAATAAATATAGCAAATCTTTTTTGAGCAGAGTCTCTGTGTAATCCTAGCCTGGCCTTGAACTCACAATTATCCTGCATTAACCCCCCCCCCCAAATGCTGGGAGTCTAAGCTTGTAGCATCAGATCCAGCTAGGGGTAGTTTGTTTTGAACGATGGTAACTTTTGGGCAAGAAAACACAGGATAGAAAGACAGTGTCTAAGCTAATGAATCCTATTACTGCTTGGTCCTCAAAACCTTCTTGGGGCTTCTCAAAAATGAACAAGATGTCTCAGAGGCATCCTCAGAAATTCTGACCTTGTGGCTGGAGAGATGGATAAGTAGTTAAGAGCTCTGGCTTCTCTTGCACAGGACTGGATTCAATTCCAGCACCCACAGGGCAGCTTATAACCATCTATAACTCCAGTCAGTCCTAGGAAATCCCATGTCCTCTTCTGGCTTCTGTGGGCACCAGGCTCATAAATGATGGCCAGACATACATAATGCCAACTATGCATACATATAAAATGATAGATAGATAGATAGATAGATAGATAGATAGATAGATAGATAGATAAAAAGAGAAGACATTCGGGCCCAATTGATAATGAAGAAAAAAAAAGCCAGAAATTTCTGTTTTTAAATCTTCCCAAGTGTCACATTGGATAACCACTAAGCATTAAGCTGGTCTAATGTTTCTCCAACTCTGTGCTCAAAGCAGCTAGGAACTGGGTGAAAATGCAGATTGTGTCTCAGTAGACCTCAGGCTATCCCAAGACCCTGCCCCTTTAACAAGCTCCCAATAAGGCCCATGATGACAGTCTCTAAACCATATTCTGAGTGATGAATTTATTTCTCTCCTGTATGCTATTATACCACAGATAAGAAATTGATGCTGAATGGTTAGATATACCATCCGTTTCACCTTGGCAATGCAAAGGGAACACTATGACCAGCATCCAGGTGCTCAAATGCCCACACAGAGCTGCTCTGTGATATCGTCCCCTTGACCTGATGGTAAGGACCAGAGAGGAGAAAGCACCTATGGTTCATTTCTGTTTTGTGCAGCAGAACATTAGTAGTTCAGGGTTTCAGTCTTACCTCTCTTTTAACTTTTCTTTTTCTGTCCTATGTGATCAGGGATGGGCTGGTAAATTCTCTATCTCTGTTTGCTGAAGAAAAAACAGCCTGCTTTGTAACAGTTGCTTTCTGTGGAGTAGATATTCCTGCTGTGACCCATTTCCAGCTACAGACTCTATGATTTGTTTTGCTTTGTTTGATTCTTTTGCTTTTTGAGACAGGGCCCTGCCTCAGCCTCCCGATGCTGCTATGCTAGGCTCCAACTCCCCCCCCCCTTTTTTTTTTGCACAATCTGCTCCTGTGAACTGGTAGAGGCAAGGACACTCCCACACACGCTGCCACCCCAGCTGTCTTCTGACTCCCAAGGATCTGAACCCTAAAATCAAAGCAGTAGCCATGATATCAGCTAGGCTGCAAGACACACTGTCCATTTTGAAGAACATGACTGTACTTTAAGCAAGCTGATCTCTGGTGTAACTGGTAAGAGACTGACTTAGGGGAGCTAAGAGGAAGGAGAGAAGGTCAAAAGGTTTCTTCTGATAAAACTGAAAACAAGCAAACAAATAAACAACAACAAAAAAAAAATCAACTGACTAACTAACCCCAAAGCAAGCAAGTATAGTTGGATCCAAAACAGAACCAAAAGCAACAGGTCAATTGGTTGATTTGGTCAACAGTATTGAGTGAGAGTCTCTGACCTTTTGTGATTGCTTCCCCCCCCTTCCCTCCCCTCCTCTCTTCCCCTCCCTCCCTCCCCCCCTCTCTCTCTGTGTGCGGGCATACATGGGCATGCACTTTCCTTTCCCTTGCACTAACCACATCTTCCACAGGTCTCAGAGAGCAGTGTCCTACATCAGTAGCCGGTGCAGAGATAACTGCTTTCCACTTCAGACAAGGCACAGGGTGATCTTTATTTTTTTAAGTAAAGGTTCTCAATTTTTAAAGGATTCACCATTTTGACACAATGCTATAGTTTTAGAGACAGACTTCACATAGGCTCACATATGTTTGATTGAGTAATTGCTACAGTTTAGATAATAAAAAATGTGCTCTGTGAAGACATGCCATACAAAATAGAGTAAACATATGACTCTTCTCCACTAAAAGTGATTAAAAATTGCATAGTAGTGTTACTGAGAAATAGTGAAAATAATGTATAAGGTGGGGAAAGATCAATAAATGTAGAATCCAACATGGAGGAAAAACCATATTTTTTACTTAATTTCCATCAAAAATACTGTTTGTAATGTTACATGTATATGGAAATATAAGGAAACCCATTATTTTGTACTTTTGCTTAAAAATTAAGTTTTTAAAAGTGACTCTGATGTATTTTTTTCTGAAATTCACATTCTCATCTGGTTTCTCGCCTTAATAAAAATTCCTTTTGCTAACAAACCTATTTTTCCGGTCATACTCTTAAACAATGTCATCACCCACTAACCCTCTTGAAGGCAAAGTGTCACCGGCTCTATCATTATCTTTAATAATTGCCACCTGCAACCAGAAATACCTGTGCCTGGCTTGATTCCTTCTCTTTCGTGAGCAACCTGCTGTTCAGGGTAATAAGCCAAAGGGGTAAATGTAAAGACAAAAAGCAATTGTACTCAAGCTACAGTTGGTAAAACTGAGCCAAAAGGTTTAGAAGCAAAAGATCATTATGAAAGAAGCGTCATCTACACAAAACACATAGGCAGAAACCAATACCAGAGTACACACATCTCCACCTAAGCCGATCTAGTCAGAAAATTACTTGAAGGTTGCTCTCAATTTCTGAACACGCATCTTGCACAAAGGGTGGAGCATCTTTATCAGTCTGGAACTTTCTCTGGGCTGATTTATGCCTACAGGGATTCTATCTTTTTTTTAAGGTACACTAATTTTACGTGTTGGTGGGGGAGAGTAATATGTGTGTGCCAGAGAGTACATGTAGAGGTCAGAGGACAATTTTCAGGAGTTGATTTTTTCCTGTCACCACGGGAGTTTGGGGGATCAAAGTCATGTCTCTCCGGCTTAATGGTAGACACATTTAGGTACTGAGCCATCTCATGGTCTACGTTCTAGGTTTATTATGAAGAACAGAGTGAATGAACATTTGGAGAATCTCTGCCCTCCAAGTATTGCACAGGCATAAAGTAGTGTAATTACTATCCTACACAGGACTTTTTAAATTTGTCTTGGTTTGGTTTTGGAGAGAAAGCCTCCCTATGTAGCCCAGGCTAGCTCCACATAACTTTCTATAAAATGACATCCTCAGAGTCAACTTCAGAGATGCTCCCACAATAGAAATGGGTATTTTTCCTCCCCAAAACATCAAAATTGATCAATACATATAATTTTAATATTTTTTCACTGTTAATCTGAGTGATCGATAATTTAACTTCATGATACAGGTAATAATTTGCCCTCTATTTCTAACCCTAACCCTAACCCTATTTCTAGAGGGCAAATTATAACCTGTATCATGAAGTTAAATTATTTCTATTTCTTTGCTTGCTTTTCTTTCTTTTTTTTCTGTGCTCCATGACTCTGTGGACCTCTGTTGCTTTAAACAAATATTGGGCTAGCCACAGAAAACTTATATCATCATTACCATGGCTTCACACCTGAAAGGGTTTGAAACTTGATTTCATCCAATCATTTTTTTTTTCATGGTTCTTCATGTTCATACTACTGTCATCCAGATGAGAAAATTATAGACCATCATGCATATGAGGCTAAATAAGAGCCCCTTAATACTTTGTGGCAGGCTCCTGCCACAAAGAATACTTGGCACCAATGCTCAAAGGTACAGAATATATAAATGCATATTCTACAAAACTCACAGCGATATCATTGTTAGTTGTAGGTCAGGGGAACCTGGTATCATTTGCTTTGGCTGAGCACAGTAAGTGTTTTGGTTATGCATATGGTTATTCATTTGGTTCTACAGGGCCAAGGTCATGGAACATCTTGAATGTGTAGCCAAAGTGGATGTTGCTGTTTAGGGGATTAAGGGCTTGAAAAAGTACCCATGCAGACACTAAACCGAGTCAGGATAAAATCACAATAAGATGGAGTTACCTTGATCACTTTGTAAATGAAGAACCTGACACAGCATCCAACCATGAGATATATAAAAGAAATAAATAATTATCTAAAAGATAAATTCCATGTTATTGCTTTGTGATTTATAACAGATAAAATAAGAAAGCTATGTAATTGTCCATTTATGGATAAATATGTAAAGAAAATGTTATATGTTTCTGAATAAATCTGGCCACTAAAGGAACAATGACTTGATATTTATGTCAACATAGATGAACCTGGAGGATATTATAGTAAATGAAATAAATGAGGTGTAAAAAAATGACCACACAATCCTACTCATATGTAGATGCTAAAACGTTTATCTCACACAAGTGTGAGTTGGGTAACATAGGGGAGGTAGATGAGGGCCAGTGATAAATGGGAAAATGTAGACATAAGTTACAAATTTCCAGGGCCAGAGAGATGGCTCACTAGGCATAAACACCAACAAATGACTGAATTCAGTTCCAAAAATCCACGTGGTAGATGGAGAGAATTAACCCCTGTAACTGTCCTTGACTTCCATATGCGGGCCATGGCATGAGTATATGTACACATGCATATACACACACATTCACCCATACACACCACACATACCCATATACCTACACACACCCTAGATTAGAGATATAGAGATAGATTGAAGCATGCATACATACATAGAAACATAGATACACAGACAGATGTAAAGAAGAACAAGTTATAGAAATCTATCACACAGCTTGGTAGCTGCTGTTAATCACCATAAGCACAAACTAATGAAAGCCCCAAAGTCCACAGGTGTAAATGTCCAACTAAAAAGTAAAGGAGAAGATAAAGCTCAGATTCCTAATTCCTTTAGGCTGTTTTCTCTGGAGTTTGGCCTAAAAGCAAAGACAAATTTTGGGTTCGGGGAATACAAGTACATCAATCCAAAATGAAAATGGCATGAGTTATATTTAGTATTAATTATAACTTAGAAAGACCCTGTAGTGTGAGGCACATAAATAAAGTTCCTGTGCCAACTCTGAGACATACACATTGTTTTGTATGGAGGCCACATATTTATTTGACCAAAGGCCAAATACAATTAATCTTAAATATTCATGAATTCTACATTCATGGGTTTAACTGACTGCAAATGGGAATTCCATCTGTATTAAACTCATACAGACATTTTTTTTATCATTATTCTCTTAAAATATATAGTAACTCTTTGCAAAGCTTTCTAATGTGTCAGACACTGCAGTTAACACAAAGATGGTTTAAAGTATACACAACAAGCCCAACACTGTGGCACAAGCCTGTGATCCCAGCCCAGGCTGAGACAGGCAAATTCCTGGCCAGCCTAGACTACCTATCAAGACCCTGTCTGAAAACAACAATGGCAATGACAATATGTGAAAGTATGTGTATGAGTTACACCAAACATTGCATCATTTTACAAGAAAAACTTGAATATCTTCACATCTTAGTATCCTTGGAAAGTCTTAGACCAAATCTCTCATGAGAACCCAGAAATGTAGCAACTGTATTTTGACATTTTTGCCATATTTTACCATTTAAGTGTCTCCACAATCAAAATTGGAAAACTTCTTCATATTCACCAATCAATTATGAATTTCAGGTATTAAATGTTCACTTACAAAGTTTACACTCTTTCTCTTAGGTAATTCTTAGCCCCAAATTTCAATCTTCTAAGTCTGAGAAAATTCAGAATTACATTTCAAAATAAATGACTGACTGGTGCATTATCCAGATTCTTGGAGGGCTCCCTTTAGGGAATATCATTTATTTTGGATTTGGGTTTTACTGTGTGATTTCTGGTTTTGACTGAATGCTGGACATTGCATATGAAGAGCTTTAGAAACAATTTTAAATGTTTGCATGGCACTCTCTTTCTCTAAGTCTGGTGTTTTCTTTCTTCTAGCAGTAGCCAAGCTTGAAGACCCAGTCCTCTAAAGTCCTTAAAACTAATGACAGATGTGATGTGCAGGACTGGAGTTGAGTCTCTCTAAAGACCTTCAGACCTTCATATGATTGGGAATGGCAGTCAACTCAGGCTTCATTCCTTGGCTCCCTTCTGACCTGTGTCACACAGTAACACATTGACATTGTTCCAGAGTAGAACCAAAAATATTTTTGAAAATCCTCCAGATGTCCATAATTTCATGTGTAGTCATGCATTACTTAATGATGAGGATATATTCTGAGAAAGGCATCATTAGATGACTTAATCACTGTGTGTATTTGAGAATGTGTCATCAGGAGATTTCATCATTTAAGTATACTTTCACAAGCTAAGGCAGCTACAACACTACTGTATAATCTTATGGGACCATTGCCAGGCATGTGGCCTGTCATTGACTTAGACATCATTATATGACCTATGACTACATTTAAATATTAGTACCATATGCCTAAGGATACATGACCTCTTACTTGGAGAGATTTAAAGTGATTCTTTGAACATTATGAGCCATGGAACCATGCAGCCAAAAGACTTGTTTTTAAAAAGTCATAGTTTTTCTCTTTTTTCCACCAAATAGTTTTCAATAATATAATGCCTAAGACTTTTGGAGGTAGCCTTGTCTACCGGGGACCTCCTATGACCTGTTTAGTTGTTAGCCTGACTAAGTCTCCACAGCTTTCTATGTCCTTCTGTCTTGATCAATTCTGTTAACGTGGCAGAGAGAACCTAGACAAGACTAAGTCCCTGAATCTTTTAGGGTGCAATGATCACGTCCCTATATAGATTTCCTATCAACACGTGCAAAGAATTTGTTCTTAAATGTAACCACATCTGTGCTTCACGATAGGCTTTCTCCAGGGAGGTCCAAGAGCAAGTCCTAAAGTACAGATCAGAAGGAAAATAACAGCACAGAAGTACTTAACACCATCTCAGCACATTGGCAACTCCAGACCAACCTCCTGGATTTCTTTCTAGAAAGTCTAAGATGGTAGTTTTTGGTTCTTCATTTTTAAGAGAAACAATCAAGAAGGCGATTAAACATGCACATCTCTCTTTTTCCATTTTTTTCTCTTTGTACCAGTTACTCTGGTGACTGTAACTTGTCCTATTTTTTTTTAGCATAAACAGAAACAGTCAGTGCACACTTTCATTATGACTTGCTAGACAGTATCTGCATGAGGCCAAAAGGCAGAATATCAGCTTTCCTCTATGAACTCACAGACTTCCAACAGAGTTTGCCAACATCTTCAGCAATATGGGAAGAGTACACATTTCCTTGCTAAGTAAATATTTTACCTGTTTTGATTGTAGTTTGTAATAGAACCATTACAAAGTGGCTCCAAAGACCATTTTAAAAGGGAATAATTGTTGCCTGTGTTATTTTTATTTATTTATTATAACAGTATGGATATTCTGTTATTCTTTGCTCTTTTCCTCATCTCCCCCTTTCTCTCCATCATTGCTTTTGTAATCTAGGTACTAAATTATGAGGTACTTCATATAGTTGAAACCATATAAGAAAGGAAATTTTCCTCAACATTTCCTTCATTCTGGGATATGAGAGGTGATGAGATGTTATTACAGGTGACAAATCCCATGCACGTGTCTACAGGAGAAAAGGAAAGCCACAGGGCAATAACACATATAGAGAAAGACCCACAAGACTGAAGATTCCCAATGCTCGTACCACTCACAGTAGTGTGGAATGCAGAGGGGACTTGGGAATGCAGAGGGGACTTGGTGTCTGACGTAGCTCATCAGTAAATGCCAGTTATACCATGGGTTTAGAAGTCACTTCACTCATAGCTAAAAAGTGAAGGTTGACTTAAGTGTGTCATTTTGCTGATATAAATAAAACAATGTGGTGGGCAGTATACCTTGAGAGGGATAGAGACGGTACTAAGGAGACTAAAAGGAAGTCATGGTGCGCCAGCCTCCATCTTCTTCCCAACTACCTCATGGCCCAGTGAAAACATCTAAGATTACCGCATGCGATGACCTCAAGGACCTTACATGGCTAAAGGAAACTAATAATCTCATAGTGTTTCTTCTATTCTCCATTTTTCAGGTATTTATATAACTCTGGAAAAGGACATATTTCCATCACAGAAACAAGAATCTATCTAAACTCCAGAGAGTGCTTATAATCTTTCATCACATTGCAATAGTGTCATAGTTTGGAGTCAGCGTACAATGTTGGCTAGCAACAAACATTAAAGTTAACTTGTGGGGTCTTTCATTTAATTACAATGGCAAACATTGTCACACTAACCCTTTTCAGACACAGTATTATATAATGTTTGATTAAAGAGGAAGATATGGAGAAGGAATATTTATCCTAGTTACCATCTTTTTATGTATTCATATTCAATCCTACAGGTATTGTGTGATGATTATTTCTGCTCTCTCTGACTTGGACAGTGAGGACAGATTATTTTTTATTCATTATTTATAATTTGGGTTTCTAGGGAATTTCCTCTTTCAGGCTCATGTTTACAACAAACAAATGTCACCCCTGCAACAGAAGGATAAAAGATATTTCAAAGGGAAGATTGTTATTTGATGATTGATGGAGCCTCCTTGCAAAGAGGTATTGGTTAGAAGCTCATCCTACGGGAATTCTGAAGAGGGTTTGTGTCCAGAGCTACTTAGGTGGATCAGAGCAGGATGCAGACATATTGTCACAAAGCATTAAGGGAAGAATAGCTAGGTGGAACAATGAATTGCTGTCTTTAAAGCATCCTTGTGCTCTTAGAACTTTTCTAAGCAAAAGATTAAGCATAGTTTCCACAGGGTGTTATAGCAGAGCCTGTATTGCTTTGTAAATCATGCCATTGTTGCCACCTACGTCTGAGCATTGTGGAACCTTCTGCAAAAGGTCACATGTTTAGTCATGAGGCTAGCCCTCTCTGAATGTGCAGTTCAGGGGTGTGTCTGCAGATTTGTTTCTGAGTTACTGCAGTCCCTACTCGCTGAGTTATCCGAATAGGCCTACTGGGAAGATGACAGTGTCCATTCCTTATGGTGGTACCCAGGGAGAAGTAAACATTGGGAATTTGTTTTAGTTACAAATAAAAAGAAATGATCTCCATTTCTTCTTCTTGAAGAAGGTGTGTGTAAAGGGGGATTAAATCCTTGTCTCTGCCCTGGTAAAGACACACACCACCCCTGAGGAGGCTCAATGGAGCTTCCCTCTTCAGATCTAAGAAGGAAAATCTAGCAGTTGCTAGACAACGTTCATTGCCAAGGAAACTTAAAGGTAAAGCATGTGAAAATCTGCCTTTGCTAATGATGTTGGATGACTCTCTCCAAACAAAGGATGGCCATTAGCCTGGTGACCCTCTTTAGCCATTTCATGTAATTTTCTATGATACTGAAATGACAATAATATGTTAAAAAAAAAGGCCTGTGTGGGACTCCCTATACAGGGTCATATGCTCTTTCCTATGTAATTCCTATCACTCATCACTCATATCTGCCAGTGTGAGCATATGGATATTAATTTTTACTTACAATCCCATAGAGCATCACATTTTTCTTTCTCAGACTGTCTCAGTTCCTGCTATCAAAAGCATTTTCAGTCTACTCCTGGGTCCTTTTGACATCTTCAATCAGGCTCAGGCTCAGGGCACTGTTCTTTGGTTGGGCAGTTGTTGTGTGTGTACCTCTCCATCCTGTAAGATGCTACAGAATCATTCTGTGTGTCTCTTGCCTAAGTCCTAAAATTGACCATATCTCCAAATTGTTTTAGTTATTTGTACAGGACAATGATATCAGAAATCAAGAAAATATATCTAAAAATTTCATACACTAATACAGTAATACTGACACATGTGTTTGTGTCTATTTTAAACCAACGATGATTTCATAATGCTGTCTCCAACTCTAACTTAGTACCACCATCAATCTAGTGTTTGTCTAGTGTGACCTATAACCTTCTACTTCAGTAGTGAAAAATCTGGCTTTAAATACCCCTCCAGTCTGTTTAATTACTTATTCAATTCTGATATGCATGTACAATAAGCCTCAAAATCAAGCTGCACTCCTGAGGGATCTAATTGCATTAACAGGGGTACAGAACTTCCTTGTCCTTTTAAACTTTTATTTTACATACATATCCATGGTTATTAGGTTATTGACTTTCTCCCACCACTTTACATTAAATTTTATAATGCATTTAGAGCATAGTATAGTCTAGGCTCCATCCTGAGATGCCCAAATTCCTTTAGTGTGTGTGTGTGTGTGTGTGTGTGTGTGTGTGTGTGTGTGTGTGTTCAAACTGTGAGGTTTTACACTATGCTCAAAACTCCTTTCAGAATGCACAGCACTTAGGGACGATACAGTATAAAAGGGACGGGGAGAAGAGTAACTTTATGGTAGAGAAACCAAGCAAACTGATGGAGACATCAGACATGTTTGGATTAATATAGATACAAACAAATACATCTAGGCAAACTCTGCCTCATCCAGGAGATTGAGGGTCAGCATCCCAGCCAGGTCATATTGACAATAAGGAATTTGCTATGGTGTCAACTCTATATCCTGCCCTCTGTCTCTCAAATCTCTAACCCCACAATAAGCAGAAGAAAAGCACTCAAGAATTCCCACCCCACCTCCCAAGGACTTTCTACAAAATATCTGATTGGTATTTCTTTTTAAGTGTCAAAGATGCCAACAAAGAACAAAAGATGCCAGCAAAGTCCGAGATACAATCCCAGTCTAACGGTACCAAAGAGGACAAGATCACCAGATGTAAAGTGACATCCTGAACAAGACCCTGGAATAGAAAAGGGTCATTATGTAAAGTCCACGAGCATCGGATACAGGCTATACTTGAGTTAATACTGTGACTGGTGTAACATGTTAGGAACACGAGGAAAAAAAAAGGGCATGTGACTCATGGAGCTTCTGTTTTTCTTCTCAGTTAGTTTAAAGGTCCTCTAGAATAGTTTATTTTTTAAAAAACTGAAAAATTAGATTTGGTGCTTGAAGAAAAAACTGGTAAACTTAAAAAGAAGAAACTTGGGACATTTGTATCATAAAATATATTTTTACTATTAGGATATATTGTAGGGACTTTTTTTTTTTTTAATTTAAAAGTAGGTCACTTCCTAGCAAGTACAAAGGGCCCAGAGGAACTGTCTCTGACTATGTGTGTAGACTGGCTTTTTACATCAAGGATGGGATGATGACCCAAAAACCTTATTTTAAAGGTTAATGAGTAGTCGTGCAGCTGAAAACTATTATATTCTGGAATACAGTCTGGGTTTCCTAACCAGTAATTGGAATATAAGTTCACACCTATTATCTGTTTTTTGTTTTGTTTTGTTTTATTTCTTTGGAATGCATTAGCCATAGCTAAAGGGAAAAAGTCTGTGGATTGAGCTAAAAACCTCCACAAATGACTTCTTTAGTATGATTTTGTACAGTGTATAATGTACATACATAAAACAAAAAACATGTGTGTATATATTGCATAAAATTTATGATTGGAACCATTTGTAGTAGCATTAGGTACATTTTCAGTGAATAACCATCCATATAGAAAGCATAGCCTTTCACCTCTTGCATATGTACTAACAGATGGAGGTATTATTTCTACTTTTTTACTTCCCTATCCATTAGGTTTCCTTGGTGTGATTATTTTTTTAAGAAGAGAAAAATGCATTGAATTTCCCTGGAATATATAATTGCGTTTACTTCAATTATTCGCAGTGCCTGTCATTCTGTGTTTGGTGATAAGCAAGCATATTAGAAATAAATCAGTAAACCTAGTGGCTTGGAGATCCTGGGTATACTGGAGAGATGGCTTCAGTTTGTTTGTGTTTGCACAACTCTTTCAAATGTCATACTCCTGTCTTCTGTCTTCTATTGTTGAGGCTTTGCTATTGTTAGTGAATTCTGGTCACTCATATGTCAAATGACTTATGTTCATGATGAAGGCCAATCACTACCGCAGTGCATAAGTTCTGCTGGCTGACAAAATTCATCAAGCTGTATGTGATAGAAATATGAGCTTGAGGACTTGTGATTGGTGAACGTTCCTTGTTGCTGTGGTTAAAAAGCAACTTCAGGGAAAGGGTGATTGTTTTGGCTTCTAATTCTAGGCAAAATAGCCCATCACAGTGTGGAAGGCATGTCCGCAGGAGCATAATGAAGCTGATCTTGTTGCACATGCAGTCAGGAAGCAGAGAGCCAACAGGGAGTTGGGTCTTCTTTAAAAATTCCACCCTACTTCCTGTAACTCACTTTTTCCAGCAAGGGCACACCCCCCTAACCTCCCCAAACAACACCAACAGCTGAGCACAAGTGTCCAAATGTATGAGCCTATGAAGACATCTCACATTCAAAGCACAACAGTAAATGTGGTAGCTACTCTTCTTTCCTTCAGGGGCTAAGCTAGATTCTCTCCTTACTTAGAATTTCTTTTCTTTGGATTTGTTTTAATTTTATAAATTTCATCATTAAAAAGCCTTATAAATAAATAAAAACATCACTCACAAAATTGACCAGAACCAAAGTGTACATAGCTCAATAAATTTTTATACAGCTGGAATAGACATTAGGAAGTGAAGCTGTGGACTATCACACTAAATTTTACACTTTCAGTAATGAATATATTTTATGCACTTATCCACAAACCAAACCAACCAAACAAACAAAAATCCCATGACTGAGTTAGAACTAGAAAAACACTTAGCTTGCTGTCCCTTTGCCTAACTCCTGCCCATCACCCACATCCTGTCTTTCTCTTTCCCTTATATCCATCTTTTCTTCTTCTCTTTGCTTTATACTTATTGTTCTTCTCTCTCATATTTACAGTTTAGCCAAGAATATGTAACTGCGTAGTCACATGCACATGGGGTCATATGTAAGATATTCAACTGATCATCTAAGATAAGCCCCAAGGAATCAGCCTTGCCTTCTTAACTCTTTTACACACCATTACAATTCCCACATGTTTTGCCTGTGGAAACATTTCCTAGAATGTCTGCTACTTTCTACTCCTCTACCCCTGTCTTCACAGCCATAACAGAGCCTCTGTCGTCTCTTTTAAAACTTAAAAATTCCTATGGTCTCTTCTTTCTCCTTTGTTGATGCGCTACAGTGAGAGCTATGAATCACATACACACAAACATTTTTGAAAGGGACCTGGATTTCTATGTCATTCAGGACCTGGTGTTTGGCGACACCAACCATCATGCACTCTCATAAATGAAATCACTCAAGTCCTAGGAAAACACATTTCCACGTCTCTTCCATTAGGTACCCTGAGCAAAAGGCAATTCTCTGGATGGATAGTAATGGTTAGAGATTGTGTCATTATACACATTACAAGAGTAATTCTACTTCTTTGCCCTGTAGAGAAATATCTGTATTATCTGAAAGTAGATAAATTGATAAACTTACTCTATGGCCTGTGTGGTATACCCCTAAAATTCACACACTGAAGTTTTAACCCCCAATACCTTGATATATGACTTTATTTGGAAAAATCTAAATTTAGGGTAATAGTAATGGAGAGGTGATGAAATTAAAGTGAGTTAATCAGGGGAGACTCTTATTCAAAATGGTATCTGTTAAAGAGGACTCTCGGGATGGTCACACAGGAGGAAGATAATGTGGCACACTATGGGGAGGCCATCCATTCACAAGCCAAGGAGAGAGGCCTCAGGAGAACCAACCTTATCTTGCTCTTCCCACTACAGGAGGGAACACATCCCTGTTATTTCAGCAGCCTCGTGTGCACTTTTTAGCTGTAGCAACCTGGAAATAAAGAGATTTTCCTTTCATCATAATACAATATTGGCTCCCAATGGTTGCACCTCCTGCTTCGCATTGAATTCCTACTATGTTCTCTAACAGCACCCGGTTTCCTGCTAAAACAAGTTCTCATTTGCCACTGTCAATCTTCACATGTGTCAGTACAGGAGGTCATATCACATCCCCTCATCCCTGAGGTTCACATCTAAATAGCCCTTGGTCCTACGCTGGTTTCTTCCCTGAATCATTCCTCTTAAATATAGATTATGCCACTACCATGAACATCTTTTAGCCCTCAGGGTGACCCAGAATAGCCATGTGTTATGTATGTAGGTAAAGCTTGAATATATTGACTAAGAATGGCCACATGAAGCTATGCAAGATTAGTTTCAGGGGGCGAGAGAAATGGGTGAAGTACAGGGTTGGAGCCATGCTAATTGTAATCTCAGACATGAGAAACCTCTAAATTGTAAATCTGAATCTAGCCTTCTAGGTCTTCAAGAAGCCTTGTTCCAGTGTTCCAGTTTTACAATGCAGTTCAGCCATAATAAGCACTCACAATGCCCTGAGTTAGATCCCTAGTATCATCATCAGTAGGTATGCTCCTCAAGATGAGATAATAAAACGTGTTTACTTTAGGAATTGTTAATATGATGTATCAACTTTGTTTGTTTGTTTGTTTGTTTGTTTGTTTGTTTTTTGTTGTGAGACAAGCTCTCTCATTGTGTAGCCCTGGCTTGCCTGAAACTAAATAAACCAGGCCAGCCTTGAACTCACAGAGATTAAGATTAAAGGTGTGCACCTCCACATCTATCTCAGAGCTTTTATATACAGTCAACCCTCAGTACTATGGGAAAGTGGCCCTACAACCTTCTTCAGATATGAAAATCCAGTGTTTCTCACTACCCTTATACAAAGTGGTATGGGATTCACATATGACTCATGCACATCCTCTATGATACATTAAACCCTGTCTGTATTACTTAAATTTCTGTGAATGCTGCACAAATAATTATACTATATTGTTTAAGAAAACATGTTCATGCTGAACAGAATGAAATTATTGTTCTTGCCATGTGTCGCTGCCTACATCCTGGATTGTAGAAGCCATTGATGTGGAAAGCTGATGCTATTTCAGCATGGAGTATGTGGGTTTTACTTGCCTCTGGCTCACACATGCAGGGGAAGGCTTTATGGGACCAGAGAAAACTTTGACATACAGTAGCATCTTCCATGGTTGCATGCTATTCTTAACTTTTTAGATTGTCAGTATCTGTACATAATCACTTTTAATATCAACAAAACAAAACAAATATTAAAACTACAATTGAAAATAGACATTGTATTAACATCTAATATGATTTCTCTGATGTTGCTAAGACAATAAAAATTTTGCTTTGCCTAAGCAATTTTGATTTAAATTTTCATTGTATTTAGGTTAAAATGTGCAATTTGCCTTCCATTTTGATAGATTAAAATAAAATAAAATAAAATAAATAAAATAAAAGCAAAAGTGCATCTTAAAGTATAGATAAAAATTAACTCTCTTGGTTGTTCATATTTTTTATCAAAATAAACACTTTATCTTAAGGAAATCACACTTTGATTATAATTACATTTTCTCTTATAATAATCAAAAACTGAGATTATGACAGACAGAAAGAATGTAAGAGACACAAAAGGAAGAGAAACGGGAAGTTCCCTCAGAGTCCCCCTAAATTAAAAACACAAACTAGAAATTGTCAAATTAAGCAGGCTTTTTTAACTAGAAACATAAAACTTTCTAGTTAAATGCTACAAATTCTTAAACCAGTGAGAAATTAAATATTGATCAAAAGGTTAAATTACTGAGAAAGATATTCCCTTCTAAGCTGCAGGCTGGGCTAGTCCAGGTGGCATCCCTATGTTTACAAAGTGAAGACTTAATTACAGCTCAGAACCAAGAGTCTTCAAAGCCTTTCCTCACACACCATGGTTTTCCTTTTCTCCAACTGGAATGGACAACCTGACCCCTGAGTCTGGGACGAGTCACAGTGACTGGCCACCATCTGAAACTGAGTTATGCCGGGAGGTGGGTATAAAGGCACATTCGCCAGGCTCATGTGCTTAATTGCACCCAGCACAGAGTCTTCAATGACATGGTTTACAATATGGGTGATGCAGCCACCCCTTTTCTGGAAAGCCAATATAGCAATGCCTTTTATCACTTTTTTAAACTAGGCAGATCTCCTAAACATTTCTACTGGGCACTTCCTAGAAATGTGGCTAGTTTGAACAGAGACATTTTCTAAGGATCAAGCATACTGTATTCCAAAGACTGTACAAAAAAAAAAAAAGATGAAGGAGCCCAGCATCATAATTGTATAGTGAATACATATTAAACAGAAGTTGTTTAGGATGTATTAGTATAACTGAAGTGAAATATTAATTTTACCTGTTCCCCTTTACTCTTTTATCATTTATTTATTTGTTTACTTATTATTTTGTCTTTTAGAAACAAAGTCATTATGTAGTCTAAGTCTCAAATTGGAAAGCTTTCTGCCTCAGATATCTGAGTGCTGGAATTACATGTGAATGTTATGTTTCTGCCCTTTCAATTAAGCTACTAGCAAATTTAAAATTCCACCTATAGTTTGTGTCTATTTCTGTTGGTCTGAAATAGAGCACCGTGTGAGACGGAAGAGCGCGGTGTGGGCTGGAAGAGCGCCCCTGAGCTGGTATCTCCTGATTGCCCAGTCTTCATCTCTGTCTCAGGCTCCAGTCTCCCCAGACCCTTTAGAGACCACTTCCTTGGTTAATCTGGGGTGTCAAACTGACATGATTTAGAATCACCATGGAGGGCTGGAGAGGTGGCTCAGAGGTTAAGAGCACTGACTGCTCTTCAGGAGGACCTGAGTTTGATTCCCAGCATCCACACGACAGCTAACAACTGTCTGTAATTCCAAGATCTGACACCCTTACACAGTTGTATATGCGAGCAAAACACCAATACACATAAAAATAAAGGAAGAAAGAGAGAAAGGAAGGAAGGAAGGAAGGAAGGAAGAAAGAAAGAAAGGATCGCCATGGAAATGAACCTCTGGCCATAGCTTAAGGAATGTTCCATTAGGTTAACTGAGGTAGAGGGACTCATTCTAAATGTGAATGGCACCATTCTGTGGGCTGGGGTCCCAGGCTGAATAAGGAGAAAGTGAGCTGAAAATGAAAATTCATCAAACTTTGCTTCTTGATTGTCAGCTGCCATGTGGATACTGGGAATTGAACTCAGGTCCTCTGGAAGAACAGTCAGTGCTCTTAACCACTGAGCTATCTCTCCAGCCCTGCTTCTTGATTGTCAATGCCATGTGACAATCCGGCTTCTATTCCTACCTTGTCATGATCAATGCTTGCCCTTGAACTATAAGCAAAATAAATCCACCTTTTCTCCCTCCTTCCCTGCCCCTCCCTCCTTTCCTCCTGTCCTTCTTCTTTTCTTCCTTCCTTCCTGTCTTTGCTTCTTGTCAGACATTTGTTACCTTCCCCCTCAACCACAGCAGCAACAGCTTTACAACCCCTGAAATGACTACATTGACCCTTATTCAGTCTTTATGTATCAGTCACCTATTGCAACAGGAGGATTCTGGGCAAATCCAGACATGTCCATTGTTTAGCCAGGTTAGGTGCGCTTCTTCCCCATACCTGTAATTTTCTGTGTACCCCTGTAACTTGAATCACAACACAGTTTAACAGACATGTACTGTTTACCTCTCTTCTGACATGTGAACATTTTGAAGTCCTCTTATTCTCATGACTATAGCAGCACCTGGCTCCTCAGGCCCTTAATCAATGTTTTGTGGATGAGTAAATGCTTTCAGGATGAAGCAGACACAATTTCTACCATGAGGCCAAGTAAGACGAAGCCTGGTGAGCCATGGAAATAGAAGACAGGCTCTCTGCAAGAAAATTCAATGGGGCATGATGGTCCTTAGGATGTGGGAGAGGAAGGAAGACTGAAGAATGCTCCAGCTCTTCGTGAGTCAACATGTTCTCAACACGTAGATTATTCTCTTCACGTCCTTTCTTCCATTATGGCACAAACTCCTAAATAATTAACTTTTACTCTGAGCTATTGCCCTGCTCAGAAGAATCTTTGTTTCATCTCTAAAGCTTCACTGCTTCTTATAACACCATCTTTGCCAGCAAGCTGCCTTTGCACTTTGGCTGTGACTGGACAGACTGCAGGGAGCCTTGCTTCCTGAGGTGAAGTGAATGTCCAGCAGATGCCTCCTGTTCCTCGGTCAACATCTCACAACAGCATCTGCCAGGGCAATTATTTTGCCTTATTTGAAGACAGGAAAATGATGAGTCATCCTAAGTCAAAGAAAATCCTTAGAAAAGAAGGGATTCATTGCCAAGTTCTCTGACTTCATATTCTTTAGTTCTTCCATCTGATGACGTTGGCCTCCAGGGATTAAACAGAGAAAGCTGAGCAAACAGAGTAGCTTCTCCTATTTTTTTTCTCCTGACTTTTCTGCCTTCACCTATCACTGAAGCAGTAAACAGTGTGGGCAGGAGAAGGTAACAGCAGGGGACAGGGTATATTCATCAAATGACTACTGTGAGGAGACTTGGGGCAGAGTGACATTAATGTCGTCATGATGAAATCACTCATGATGAGCACACCATTTTGATCTCTCCCATCATGTCACCTTTGTCAGTTTTCTTTTCTTCACATTTATGCCACTTCATAGCATTATCTAAGATTATTCTGGTGATCCAGGAAGCATTGTTATAGAGTAACAACATCATCTACTTTCTGCATTAGATTATCAACCTTCCAAAACAAGAACCTTATATGAAAGGCCAGAAACACATTGGCATGTAGTATCCACTAAGTATTTGATGAATTAATAATATCATTTTAAAACCCAGGCATCCAGAGTAATATAACTTTTATGCTGAATAGTATAGATTTAAAGAAAAATAAATTTAATTGCATTCATTAACTTTAACTCTGGAAGCCTGTGTTTAGCTAATACTCCAAGAGTAATTTTGCCATTGACTTCTTTTTACTAATAATGCCAAGACCCCTAAAGCCATGAAAGGAAACCTTGATGAGCCCTGAAACATATGCAACTAATTGTAGGGGTGAAGGAAAAATTATTGGATCTAAGTCACTAATAAGGAACCACATAAAGCCCCATTATTCTTTACCATCAGAGCAATGGAAAATGAATTATCTGGAGAGTTCTTACAATGTGTGTGCGAGGACTTTTTTTTTTTTTTTTTAATATTCTAACCATTAGGGCCAGCAAGATGGCTCAGTGGTCAAAGGAGCTTGCCACCAAGTCTGACAACCTGAGTTCCTGATGACCTGAGTTCAATCCCTGGAACCAACATGGTAGAAAGAAAGAATAGACTCCTATAGATTTTTGTTTGATTGATACACACATGTGCCTGCACACTCACACACTTAATTAAATTAATTTATTAATTAAAAATACTCAACATTAATACATTTTTTACCCCAAATTCAAGATCTTGATAGTCAAATGGCAAACAAGACTATCTTTGTGTAAGGATGGGAGCACCCTTTGCCAACCCTCCAGTCTTTTAGATATTTATGTATTTATTGTCATGAAGTTCTTAACAATTTATACACATCTTGTCTCCCTCCCCCATTCCAGACTGTGAATGAATCGGTCTACTGCACTGAACTGGATGCATCTTAGAATTAGAAAGGGACAGAATTTTGCCTTTCACTCATTGAACTGTGTTAAATGAAAAGACAAATGATGGGAAATAAATGAGTAGACTCCAGTTGACAAAGAGGCTTGTTAGAGTGTGAGGCAGTATGAATTGAGGACTGTCTGCATTCATGCCAAGTGCACAGTGTCTAATAAACTGTGTCTGTCAGCACACTTCAGCTGTCTGCCTGGCCATCAGTGTGGTCTTTCTGCTTCTTAGGAATTCCTTCATAGACATACGCATTCACAACACCCCTCAGCGGAGTCCCCACATAAATAAACAGCTATTATCTACAATTACTATCAAGGTCTTTTTATTTTTCTTAAGCTCTACTTGGTAGTTTAATAACAATGACCATTCCCTACTATGAAAAAATTGTCTTCTGAGACTATTTCCCTGGGGGAATATTAAATGTCAATTATCAACCCTCCTCAACTTGGTACATACATTTTTATCTCACAAGTGTACAATACAGTCAGAAGAAAAATTGTTAATGCAGGAACTCGGTAGGCAGTCTTTTTTGTTTTTGTTTTTGTTTTTTGGCTATCTCTCACTCACCAGCATCACCCCTTCAGGATATTCCTTGGTCTCCACAGTAAACTTAAATCACTTTTCTCAGGCCCCTCTTCCCGTGCCTTCCCAACACCAGAAGTGATAGCTCCCCCAGAAATTACCAACCCCACTCCATCTCACTTTCCTGAGTTGGACTCAGACAGCTGGGCAACTGCTTGGTCAAGTGACTCACCTCACAGAATAGGTGCTAGCCCCTACATGTCATAATCTAATTTATAGACCATGGAACATTCTGTCCATCTGGTCAGAGATATGACTAATTTGTTGGATTTTTTTTTCCTATAAAAGCAAACATTCTGTCTCATCCATTCTGGAATGGAACGTGAAGCCTCAGTTACTGAGAACTTTCACCACTGCAGTAAGAAATTGAGGTCATGATGAAGAAGTGTTTAGCAGTGGCTACTTGTATCTCTATGCTGTGTTTACAGCATAAGGAGGCTGAATCATCTTGGGATGAAACTGGATTGAATTCCAAGCAAAACTGAGAAAGGAGTTCAAACTCATAGGTAAAGATCTGGTTTTTCTTCAACTAGTAATAACAATAAGGAGAATGAAGAAGTAGATAATAAACACACACAGAAAAATACATTCTTCTTGAGGGGAAAAATATTTAATTAGCCACTGTTGTAACAAATAAAAGCAGAGCTTTAAAGCATGTTAGTTTCATGGTTTTTTAAATTTTTATTTTTAAATATTTTGTTTTTATTATTTTAAATTATATATATTTTGTATATGTGTGTGTGGTATGTATGTGTATCTTGTGCATGGGTTATGCAATGCCCACAAAGACCAGAAGGGGGCATTGGATCTCCAGGAACTCCGGATGCAGATACCTGAGCTATGTTACATAGGTGCTAGGAACTGAACTTGGGTCCTCTGCAAGAGAAGTATGTGCTCTTAACCACTGAACCATCTCTCTAGCACTAGCAATTACATTTTTTTAAATAATGAGTGAAGTTATACTATCACCTCATTCTAGCAGGTCAACTGCTTCGATTTTCTCTGGTTGAATCCTTGGCTCTCTTTTCCACTGTTATAAAATGGGAGAAATAGCATAATCTGCATTATACTGTTTTCTCCTTCTCTGGATCCTTCTTTTTCAGGGATAGCATAGCTTGAAAGCATTTAAAGGATCTAGTCAGCACAAGACATCAGCACAAGACATCTGTCAATCACTTCTCCACACCCACTGACCAAGCACCGTGTGAGGTACACTGAGGCCTGCAAGGAACCCTACCCATCAGGACTTGAAATTGCAATGTTAGAACAGCACAACTGCACAGAAACTATCAACAAGTGTATTCTTAGACACACCCACACTGACATGACAGGTGATGTGATAAAAAGACAAAGCCCCACATGAAATCCTTAGATCCAAGTTCATTGACTCCAAGGGAGACACACTGAGATGTCCATGCAACTATACTAATGGGAGCAGGGTTTGGCTTTAAAAGGGGTGCGGGTGTCTTCTTGAGAAGTAAATTTGTCCTTCTGACATTTCTGGTACTTTGTCTTACTATGGATTGAAAGAAATATTCCAGAAAATGAGAGGCTTGAGGACCAGTGGAAAGTCATCAGAAGTAGCCAGTGACAGGCAAATTAGAAGAGCTGTTGAGCTCTTCCTCAGGTCCAGGCTTCTTGATCCCACCCTATCACCAAAATGTCGCTTTCTAACAAGCTGACTTTGGACAAGCTGGACGTGAAAGGGAAGCAGGTCGTGATGAGGGTGGACTTCAATGTTCCCATGAAGAACAACCAGATAACAAATAACCAAAGAATCAAGGCTGCTGTCCCAAGCATCAAATTCTGCTTGGACAACAGAGCCAAGTCTGTTGTCCTTATGAGCCACCTGGGCCGGCCTGATGGTGTCTCTATGCCTGACAAGTACTCCTTAGAACCAGTTGCTGCAGAACTCAAATCTCTGCTGGGCAAGGATGTTCTGTTCCTGAAGGATTGTGTGGGCCCAGAAGTAGAGAATGCCTGTGCCAACCCAGCAGCTGGCACTGTCATCCTGCTGGAGAACCTTCGCTTCCATGTAGAGGAGGAAGGGAAGGGCAAAGATGCTTCTGGGAACAAGATTAAAGCTGAGCCAGCCAAAATTGGTGCTTTCCAAGCCTCCCTGTCCAAACTTGGGGATGTCTATGTCAATGATGCTTTTGAGACTGCACACCGAGCCCACAGCTCCATGGTGGGTGTAAATCTGCCACAGAAAGCTGGTGGATTTTTGATGAAGAAGGAACTGAACTACTTTGCCAAAGCTTTGGAGAGTCCTGAACGACCCTTCCTGGCCATCTTGGGAGGAGCTAAAGTTGCAGACAAGATCCAGCTGATCAATAATATGCTGGACAAAGTCAATGAGATGATCATTGGTGGTGGAATGGCTTTTACCTTTCTTAAGGTGCTCAACAACATGGAGATTGGCACTTCTCTGTATGATGAAGAAGGGGCCAAGATTGTCAAAGATCTCATGGCCAAAGCTGAGAAAAATGGTGTGAAGATTACCTTGCCTGTTGACTTTGTCACTGCTGACAAATTTGATGAGAATGCTAAGACTGGCCAAGCTACTGTGGCCTCTGATATACCTGCTGGCTGGATGGGCTTGGACTGTGGTACTGAGAGCAGCAAGAAATATGCTGAGGCTGTGGGTCGAGCTAAGCAGATTGTTTGGAATGGACCTGTTGGGGTATTCGAATGGGAAGCTTTTGCCAGGGGAACCAAGTCCCTCATGGATGAGGTGGTAAAAGCCACTTCTAGGGGCTGTATCACTATCATAGGTGGTGGAGACACTGCCACTTGCTGTGCCAAATGCAATACAGAGGATAAAGTCAGCCATGTGAGCACTGGGGGTGGTGCCAGTCTAGAGCTCCTGGAAGGTAAAGTCCTTCCTGGGGTGGATGCTCTCAGCAATGTTTAGTATTTTCCTGCCTTTTGGTTCCTGTGCACAGCCCTTAAGTCAACTTAGTGTGTTTTCTGCATCTCCATTTGGTGTTAGCGCAAGATTCAGCTAGTGGCCGAGATGCAGCACCAGGAACCCTTAAACAGTTGCGCAGCATCTCAGCTCATCTTTACTACATCGGGATTTGTCTACATTCTTCAAGATCCCATTTAAATTCCTTAGTGACTAAAACCATTGTGCATTCTAGAGTGCATCTATTTATATTCTGCCTGTAAACGAAAGTGAGCTGTAAAAGCTTAGTTCTCTTTGAGTAGCCTCTGGTTAGCTTTGTCACTGTTCATGACTCGGCATGGAAACAAGATGCAATTCCAGTTGTAGGTTTGGAGAAGTTGATGATCTCTTAATAAAGATGTCCACTGAAAAAATAAAAAAGAAGAGCAGCTGAATCATATTAGCCCAAGTGGGCACAACACAGATGCAGGCTGAACCTTCTTAATCTAAAATGTGCCAGAAGCTACAAGGTTTTAAGTACTGCTATGATTCTATAAGTAGAAAATTCCACGCGTGAGTTCATGTGACAGGTTGCAATCTAAACACAAGTGCACTGAAAACAGTATTTAATAATACTTTCGGGCTATGAGTAGAAGATATATATGAAACACAAGTGGATTTCATGTTAAGAAGTATGCCCTATTGCTAAGACATGTCGTATGCACATGCAAATAAATATGAAACATTTCTTGTTTCAGCAAATTTGGATACAGGCTATCTTGACTTGAACCATCACAGAAATCTCTGAATCAACCCCAGGAGAGACAGGCTACCTATTTTGTAGATAGGAGAACAAAGGATTAGAGGCATTAAACCATGGCTAAAAAGGCTCTGAATCCAAGTCTGTTCAACTAAAAGGTCCACTATCACTTTTTATTACATAACCATAAATGAGCTGATCATTAATTTTTCAATGATGGAAGAGAGTGGGTTTCTGCTTTGTTGAAATCTTTTTTTTTTTTATAAACTTTATTTATTTATTTATTTGCCTTGATGTTTGCCTGGAACTGGAACTACAGACAGTTGTTAGCTGCCATGTGGGTGCTGGGAATCGAACCCGGGTCCTCTGGAAGAGCAGACAGTGCTCTTAACCACTGAGCCATCTCTCCAGCCCCGGGTTTCTGCTTTGTACTTTATATAAGCAGAGGAGGGAGAAATAGAGAAGGGAGCAGGGAGGGAAAGAGAAGAGGAGAAGAAGGGGAGAAAGGGAGAAGGAGCTTTGCCAAGGTTGGGAAAGATTTTCCAGTCACTAATCCATTCACTTGTCAAACATAAGCTTATACTGAGTACCAAACATTGATGCTCCCTTGGTACACAAGACACACAATGAAAAGGGTGCACCATGCTGCCCCCAGGAGCTCCCAGTCTCATGGAAAAGACAGCTCAGTGTGACAAAGAAAGAAAGAAACGTGAAGACAAGACAGGCAACAATGGAGAGGAGTTACCTATTTGGAATGTCGTGGTCTTTAGTTAGCGTCTGGCTCTCCCAAGTGATTTGTAAGCCTAACATGAACAACAGAGAGAAGCAGATGAGGGAGGAGCACACTGATGGAAGAAGCTAATCAGAGGTCTTGCTGGCCATGGGTTGATGACATCATTAACAAGCTGGACCAGAGCCAGTGGGTTAGCTGGTTAGTACCCTACCTACTGACCGTGACCAACAACTGGTGCTTCAAGACCCCATCACAGCCATGAAATGCAGGCCCATGTCTTTGATGCTTTTTAATTGGAAAAAAAAGGACCTGGTGCTACTTGGGGGGCTGCAGCCCTGTATTAGGAAGCAATTCTTTCTCCCCATAATCATTGCTCCTCCTCCTTCCATAAAATAAGGAGTACTTGCGCAATGCCTTTGCACTCACTCAGTCATTCACACATAAGACTGCAGTATAGCCCTGCTGAGATTAGCCTTAGGTCTACTTACAGCTGGTGACTATGACTCAGTTTAATCATTTGTCTGATAATTCCCATGTAGGAGTGAAGAGGGAGGGGGAGAGAATCAATTTAGAAAATTGATAGTATCTATCAACTTAACAATATTCATTATTAACCGGATGTAATTGAACATGCCTATAACTCCCAGCACTCAGGAGACAAAGGAGATTTCAACTTTAAGGGCAGTCTGGGTTGTACGCTGATGTCTTGTCTCAAAGAACCAAAATTAACACCAACAAAAAATCTGTTATTGTTATAATGCTGTTGTTGTGTATTCTTACCCCAGGCAGTGGAATATTAAGACAAGTCACATATGTATTTAAATGAAGAAATACACAGAGGCAAGAACTGACCACCTTACATAGTGAGAACAAAATTATACACCCAGGAAAATCAAACTTGTCTCTAACTGTAGAAGAGATGTTGGGTTGCCCTCCTGTTGATTCAAATCAGTGTGGCAAATGCATAGAAAAGGAGTATATGATGCGATGGAAACCTAGAAGGGGAGACAGAGGCAGAGAAAACCTTCCAGGCTCCTGTGTGCCCTGTGTGAGGTTGGAGGAAGAAGGAAGTTTGGTCATTGTCGAAGGAAAGGAACAAAAGGAAATGGTACCAGGGATCCGTCAGCATCATCCTGGTACCAGGGATCCTACATCAGCATCATCCTGGGTCATCCAGTCAGAGTCATCCCTAAAGTGAAGAGAGCAACAGCACTCTAAGTATAAGAAATGAGAGAGTGCCTGTGAGGTCGGAGCAGGTGTCTGCATGGTGGGAAAGGCGTAGCAGAATAGCTCACTGGCGAGGCCTCAGACATCAGTTATTAACCGTGACCTCAATTCAGCCTGGCCTGGGGAAGCCTCCACCGTGTACAGCACTGTTTCTATTGGCAAGAAAAATATTACTTTTAATTTCAAAAAGGCTCCAGGCAAGCAAGCTTTTGAGAAACTTGATAAAATAGGCTTTTCCTATGATGCGTGAGGATGTGAGCTTCTAGATTCTGGTGAGGAAAATGATATCAGAAACCCAAACCCCCAGTGTCTAGAGGATTAAAGATTACAGTAAAGCAACTTCACCTTCCTCTGAAAAAGCTGGAAGACCAGTCTGGAAACTTGCCTCCAAATTTGCCCTTTTAGGGTCATTTCTACACATCATCGTCAACTGGCAAACCTGCCATTCAGCCTTTCTGAGAACTATCCATTTGGTATATGCTGGCTGTGCTCCTGAGCCAAGCACTACAGAAGTTCTGATATTTGGTCATGGTGATCCTTCCAAGTAGATATGGCCACCCTCATTTAGGTGAGGACACTGAAGCATAGGAGGTGGGGGAACAACCCAATCTGTCAGTGATACACACCTGGTTACAGCAGAACCAGAAGTGTTCCTGTTCCAAAACCAGGTCACACAACCATTTTCCTAGATGCCTGGATGGATCAATGGACACTTAAGCCACTTAAGATTCAGCCTTTAGAAACACATCTCTTAATGGAGCAGCTGGTTCAGGTAGCAGGTGCACTTAATCTGTGCTGTTTGTCCACACTGTTCCCATCTCCTGAACATTAGACTTGTTTAAGTACTGGATCACAGCATTGTTTTCTGCATGCTTTTCAAGTGTATCATTTTACATGGTTGAAATCTCATAATACCAACACATCCATACGTCAATATTTACACTCATTAGGCATAGGGTAATAAGCTGAGCTGGCAACAGGATGAATGGCAAGCTCCGGCATGGAGCAGAGGTGGGATGTACCTCAGTAAAACAGGAACAAGAGTCCATAAAAGTTTCACAGAGCTGTGAGTCAGCAGGAAGACATTTCCTACTTGCTGGGGGCAACCAAGACTTGAGACCTCAGGAGGCTTGCCTGACTCCCAGTTCTTCCCTTCCTGGTTATAGCACATGAATCACAAACAGATAATAAGTCATATTTATGAGTCTTAGCCCTTTCCTGGGACTCCTTTGGAAACAAACAGCAGAATCATGAACAATATGTTTTCTAAGTCAGAACACTACTCAATTAGGGTAAGCTAAGTTCCAGTCAGAATTCCATCCAGTCTGACTCAGGACTTTGCCTTGGTGACACCAAAGCAAATAGAGACCCTGGAGAGCACTTGAATAACCCTGGTGAGGGGGTTGTGCATTTGGATGTTTTTCTGAATCTTTATCCTAAGGTGCAACATTAGTAGGCAGTTCTTGAGAAGGTCTCAGGAGGTGGAGTGCTTGGCTTGTTATATAACCATTCAGAGGTAAAAAGAAACACTTATATCATATCGAACCACAGACATGGGAACTGAAAGCAGCCCGAATTCCTTGCTAAATGGCATTTTTTTCATATTCATTTTCAAGAAATTCATATCCTTTTGTTATATTGCCTGAATAGTTCAAATCAACCACAGGCTCATTTATGTATGTGTTCATGTATATACATATACAATGTAAGTTAAATAATTGTGGATATAGATGTATAAACTAGCACCATTCATCAGACATTGCCCTAAGGGCTATAAACATGTTAAACCTCAAAACTACACACTATGATGTTTGGTGTCCTTGGTCCCATTACACATGAAGCAAATGAGGCAGAGGTGAATTGCCAAAGGGTAGGCAGGAAATAGCAAGCAGGGATTGGGTCTGACTCACTATAGTGGTGGTAGTTTCTATGGAAACCACTGTTAAAATATCTCTACTGCAACAGAAGACTGATCTATTGTTTTAGCTACCTTTATTGCTCAGGTTAGACCACTTCTCTGTCCTATACAACTGCTTCTCCATGGACGGCCTCAAAGAAAGAAGCACAGCAGAATAGAGGATTCCAAAGACGATGTCCCTCTATCCCTATGACCTTCAGTATCTCTGCTGTCCCAAATTCTACCATTGCACTTTTTGTTCTCTCTCTCTCTCTCTCTCTCTCTCTCTCTCTCTCTCTCTCTCTCTGTTTTTAGTTTTTTGAGTCAGCGTTTCTCTCTATACTGTAGAGAGAACTGACTGGAACTCTCTTTGTAGACCAGACTGGCCTTGAACTCAGAGATCCACATGCCTCTGCTTCCATGAGTGCTGGGGTCAAAGGCACGAGATATCAAGCCCAGCCCCTTGTTCTATCTCAATTCTTCCTATTTTCTTTTTTAGCTAATAATATCAGGGACTAACTATTATGTGACTAATATCAAGTGAGAGCTAATGAAAAATCATGTGAGAAAAAAACTAAAATATATTTTCCAACCATTCCAAGAATAAATAGCAGTGCCCAGGGGAAAGCTGATACCTTAAAGGCAATAAGCATTTCTTTTTTGTTTGTTTCTGATTCTGCAACTGTTTGTGTATTCTTTCTTCTTCAGAAAATTCCCTGGGCATCCAGAATTCCTAACTTTTCCACTCATCCCTTTCTTCCAGGGTCTGCATGGCCATAAGGTTCATAGGCTTTAAAAGAAGCCAATTTTGCTATGGTCTTTGGTTTGCCCAAAGATTGACTGCTGTAGAAAATGTTTTAGAGCCCAAATAAAAGATAGAGAGAAAAGTAGACAAGAGAGAATCTTTTAAACTCACTTTTATGGTCCCTTCTAATAGCAGGTAATTCTCCTAGAAACATTTGAATGCCAGCTCTAGCTCCCTCCTTAACAACCAGGTCCTAAATTTTCTCTTCTGGGATCTGAGTTTTCAAGATAAAAATAATTCCTTCTACTCCAGGTTTCCTTAATGAGATGCCACCCAAGTGTATCATATAGGCTATTTCTAAGAGAACCAACTTCTCAAAAAAAAAAAAAAAAGAAAAAAAGATGAAAAGCTCACTCCAAGAGGAAGAGCAATAAGCTGAGTCTTTCCTGCACTTTGCAAAAGTAGATAGCATCCCTCATTGGGTATCATGGACATGGGAGCATCATAGACTTCCTACATCCTATATCCAGTATGCTCTCTGGGTTTGGAATAGAGAATGGCTGATTTGGAGGAAATTCCACAGATATATCATCTCTCTGATGAAGGATCATCTGCTTCCCCCTAAGACCAGAAGAGGAAACCTGCCACTGAGTCACATGAGACCGTTGGCCTCAGAACACAGCCTTAATCCAACTCAGAACTGATATGAGCACCAAGGTCCCTGATTCAGTTGTGGCCCAGAAACCACTCCCAACCCCAATCACATGCACAATTCGTGAGAAGAAAGTTGAAAATAAAAGATGAGTGGAAATGGGGTCATGGAAGGCTATACCCATCTTCTCTGCCTAACCAATGGCAGCCTATCCAGGCAGCATGCCACGTGAAGCTCAAAGCTGTGCAGGCACCAGAACAAAAAAAAAAATACACAAACCTTAGAAAGAGGGGAGGGAGCCGGTGCCAGCAGGTGCAGGAAAATTAAAGGCGTGACATTATGAACACAAAATGATCATGTAGGCGTCTGCTTTATCTCTGCTATGGAACATTGTGATAAATTATTAATAAAATGGCTTGTGCAGGGCTGATGAAAAAGAGATCACCCCACCAAAAGCTTCAGCAAATTAGAGGTAGGGTTTTTTTTTTTTTCTTGCCTTCACTCTGAATTTTGAAAATAGCAAATGTGTAAACAGTATCTGTGTCCTTTATAAAGTATAAGTACAAAGGAGGAAAGTAAAAAGTTTAAATCTGAAGCAGCATCTCTGAGAAAGGCATCTCTCTTGTGGAGAGTAGTGTTTGGGACCTTTAGTCTAAAGACAGTCTCATACAATGAATGCTTAATCTTAAATCTTAAACCCATGCTTAAATCTCTGGCTCTTTTTATCTCAATTTTATTTTTTAAGACGGTCCCTGGCTGTCTCTGAACTCACTTCGTAGACCAGGCTGTGATCTCTGACTCTTAGGAAGGAGATTTATTTTATTAAATTTATTAGATTTGTTCAATTGTTATTTGAATGTACCTTACTTGGTGATAGAGTTTTTGTTTTTACTGTGTTCTGGACAAACAAGGAGAGAGGAATGGGGATATAGCTTAGTGGGTGTCGGGCTTGCTAGTGCACCTGAACCCTGGGTTTGATCCCCAGCAAAGCATAAACTGAGTGTGGTGGCATATACTAATTATCCCATTACTCAAGAGGTAAAATCTGATGGATTTGAAGTTCAATACCACCCTCAGATACATAGTAAGTTTGAGGATACCTGGGCTACATGAGACCTGATCTCCAAAAAGATGAAGAAGGAGGAGGAGGGAAGGGGAGGGGGAAGGGAAGGAGAAGTTACCACCCCTGCTCTGTTATCCCTGGAACTCCCAGAGCTACCTCTGCTTAGTTTGAATGTAGGTTGAATCTCTTGATATTCCAGGTTTTATTAAATATGTAACATATCACCACAGGCAAGGTACACAGAAGCCACACGGCAGAATTCCAAGCCCTTTACAGAGATCTTTCTCCCTTTTGGTCTAAAGGGGGAGACCCACCACCCATTGCTGTCTAGCCAATTTGTTAACAGACTGAAGACTGGTTAAAATCTCATAGCCTGCAAGAGGAGAGTAATAATTCTGTGGGACAACAGAGAAGAGTTTTGTACTACACTGGGCACCTCTGGGCTCTGAGACAGAGCTGCCTGAACTGTGCTCTGGGAAAGTTATTAATATGAAATGTGGACATTTCTGTCACATGGCTTTCTAAGGGTTGTACTCATGGAGGAACAAGTGTAAGAAGGAGAAGAGAGAGACCCTGAAACAAACATACAAACAGATACATACACACATACGGAGACACAGACAGACAGACACACACACACACACACACACACACACACACACACACACACACAGCTTTTTCCCTACCTGTTATCTAAGGCTGGCCATTTCTCACACATCTCATGATAGCCTTTTCCACATACCCTTGTTGGATCTCCACAATGGATGGTCCCTCTTCCCAGGCTTAGAATTTTATGTCACCCTTTGTGGTTTCTTTAAAATCTACCCACATTTTGTAAGCAGTGTCTTCACTGAAGTCTTTTCCAGTTTACCCCTTATGAATGTGGACTGTCCTGCCAGGCTGCAGTGACATTTATGTGCAATCGGGGACAGGCTCAGTCAGCGATGATGCTGTTCCTGCCACTATAGCCATGATGCGTAGTCACAATATTGAGTTTTAGAAACTCATGGTGCTTATTCAGAAGAGGAATTGTCTTATAAAAATGTAATTCTGCATCTGTGTTTACAAATTGTTTTGGGTATGGAAGGCACGTACAAATTCAAATAATCACTACATAAAAACAACTTTTATTGGGCCAATTATGACCTCATACACTGAGACAGAATTTGGGAAATTTGAAAGCCCTGAGACATGAATCAACCTTGTCTCCTGGTAAAGATGTGCAAGCTAGGTTTCTGGAAGGAATATATATGAATAATTAGTTAGTGAGTGTCTTAGTTTGGCTTTCTATTGTTGTAAAGAGACATCATGTCTAAGGCAACTCTTACAAAGACAAATATTTAATTGGAACTAGCTTATAATTTAGAGGTTTAGTCCATTATTGTCATGGCGGAAATTATGGCAGTATCACAAACATGGTCCTGGAGAAGAAGCTGAGAGTTCTATGTCTTGATCCACAGGCAACAGGAAGTGAACTATCCCCAACACTGAGCTTCGCTTGAACATAGGAGACCTCAAAGCCCATCCCGACAGTGACATAATTTCTCCAACAAGACCACAGCTACCTCAACAGAGCCACAACTCCTAATAGTGCCATTCCTATGGGGGCTACTTCCTTTCAAACCACCACAATGGACTTGCTGTGTTTCCCAAAATTACCCATGACCATGTTAGAAATGGATATTTGGCCTGGAGATAGGCTTGCCTACGATCCTTAAGACTATAGGATGTATGCAAGAACAGAAGAGACAAAAGAGAAGAAAATAACATAAAAATACTTCAGCCCCACCCTCACCCCCATGGCAGCACTAACTGCCAGAAACTTTATAGGAGGGGGCTAGGTATGGTGACCCAGCATTCTGTTTTCATGTGCCTTCCAGGGGACTCCCCTGGAGGCTGAAGTTCTGGGTCTCTGAAATTGAGTGGTCACTATATGCATCGACAAGCCAACCTTTGAGAATTCAGTCAGGCATCCAGCATCATGAGGTGTAAGAAACTGAAAATAGGTAAGTTGAGAAAAGGAGCAGCTTTCTTGGAAGATTCTTTCATTAGGAAATTAGACCTTTTTTCAGCTAAGAGAATTCTCTGATCCTACGGAGCTAGTGAGATCACACACAACTGGAACAGCAAGCATGCCAATATCACAAAGGTAAGTACTAAGGCAATGAGGAAGTAGGGACCTCATGCAGCAGGAATAAGAAATGCAGGATCCGTATAAGGATAGGCTCCCTGGTCAGTCTGGGTGTCTAGAATAGCCGCCAGTCCAGTCGTCACATCTGGAACTCAGCAACTGAGGATGGGGACAAGAGAAGCATTTTAAGTGATGTGAAGTGTTGGGGTGAGTTCTTGACTGGAGCTTTTTGACACTATTGGGCTCCAAATTAGTCTTGATCTCTCAAGAGCGACAATGCAGTTGTTCTAGTGGCTGTGGGGAAGAGTGATGTCACCACTGCCCTTTTACCTCACGACATCTGTCCCATTGGCATCTTGATTCAGCTGGGTATTTTCAAAGCAGCTTCTGTCTGTGGATCTGTAGTTTCCCACCTTTGGAGCATAGCAGGGTGTGGTGATATGTTATATATTTAATAAAACCTGAAATATTTAAAAAATTAACATATAGTCAAAACCTAAACCGGCTCAAAAATTTCTTAATCCTTAAATACAAAGATGAACAGCTAAAATTAAATGGCACACATTTTTAGTACCAACACCAAAAAGAGCCTAGAGTAGTGACTTATGCCCTTAATCCCATGACTCTAGAGACAGAACTTTCTGTATTTGTATAAATTCAAAGCTGCTACCAAATAAACTAGTTCCTGCCTTTAATCCTAACCTAAATGAGATACAACTGGCAAAAAGAGTATTTAAAGCCACATAACAAAATCAACAAAAAAATGACCAAAAACAAAACTAAAAAAGTTAAATAGCTAAATAAAAATTGACTATAGTGCTTCCTCTCTCTGATATTTCAACCTCCACCCCTGCCCAAAGAAAAAGAAAAAATGTGTAACCCAGGTTGGCCTTGAACTCAAGATCTTTTTGCCTCTGCCTTTTTAGGCTTTCCCTGTGCTGAGATTAAAGGTATATGCCATTAAATCCCAGCTGTTTGTCCTTATACTCAAAGATCAAAAAATTCCAGAGCTGTCTGCCTAAATTTTGACTGTGTGTTAATCTCTCAAATATTTCAGGTTTTATTAAATATATGCCATATCACTAAAGCAGGGTGAGATGCTACAAAGTGCTTTCTTCTGGCTTTCTCAAGGAAAAGTTGGCCTGTCTCTTGGTATGGGCCTACCTCAGAGGCTTTTGGGAAGTGTGAGGAGCATGAAAACAGCTGACAGCTGGATGAAGGGAATATAAGGTAGAAAGCTGATGAAGCTGAGAAGTGAAAGATAACGTGTGTGAGTCAGAGATAGAGATAAGACCGACGAAGCTGGGAGTATGAGGTAAATGCGTGTGAAATATGGTAAAAACAAGCTTGAGGTAAATAGACTAAGATTGCTATATAAACTGCACCCACAGAATGAAAATCAGAGCATGTCATGATGCCCTTCTGAGCAAAACCCAAGACTTTTCACTGACCCAAGAAGAAAAAGCCACCCATCCAGGACATGACAACCCCAGACCAGATTCTACCTAGTCAAGAAGAGACGTTGGCAGAATCCAGAAAAACACACATCTCGAGCTCCAGACTTGTGCTGCCAGAAAAAGTATCTACGCAGACCACCTTTACTGAGGATCTGAGCTAGCTCTTACACAAAAAATACATCCTCCCAGACCTCATTTAGTAAGAGACCAACATAATCATTATACCAAAAAGATACTCACCCCCGGCCCCAGGCCGCTGGCCCCAAGCATCCTAAACTGCTTGAGAGTGTTACTTTTTTTTTCCCAATAAAATACTTAAAAAGCCAAACCTGCCTTTTGAGTGATCTTTTCCTCCTGGGGCTAATTCCCAATAAGCACAGAAGATTCGAGATTATATCCCCACTAACATCTGAGAGAACTGCAGATTATTGAAGAACCAAGAGAAAGTGAGAACATGGGCTGTCTTCAGAGAATAGTTAGACTACAAAAAGGGGGAAGGAGGAAAAGCCCCAGGCTGAGGATGTGACAGAGTACAGGGAACCACTACAGAGCTACCCCAGGGTGTAGGATATGAAGAGGAAACCCCAAGGCATTCCTGAAAATCATTACATCATCAACAGTCTTTGAAAGAGTCTTGCTCCCATCAATGGTTGGACACTGGTCCTAGATGGAATGCCAGCATCTTAGATAAAATCCTAGCCTCCAATGGACACAGTAGTTAAATGTCAGGAAGCCCCAGAGAGGCACAGGTGTCCATCCCATAATGTTTCCTAAGCACGTGGTCTCCAAGTTTCAGTGAAAAACACTGAAAAGAATAACATGGAACATAAGGGAGTCTGCTTTCTCATGGAAGAATTTCTCCCTTGCTAGTAAACAAGACAGAACTGTCTTCCTAAAAACTAACCCTAACCTTTTGCATCTTTGGTCCCAAGTACTCATCTCTCTAGGAGCAAAGCCTAGAGAGTCTAGGAGATTCCTGTCACTCCAAGAACCCACAATGTCCTCTCTCTAAGCATTACTATGGCAAAAACATTATAGCTTATGAAAGACAGCCCATCAATTTTAGTCTGTACAAACCACCCATCAATGAAATAGCATGCTGATGAATGATGCTATGAGTCCATCTGTATTATTAATTTTTCCAAAGTCAAAGTGAGTTTTTATGCTGTATTCTAGGAATTGCAACTATCCACCCAGGACATTATTTGGGGAAGTCCTAACAATCACACTGCTTTGCTGACTCCCTGTGAATCTACAACTCACTGTCACCATGGACACCACCTAGCTTTGTCTCTTCACCATCTTGACATAATGATATCTACATCGTAGAGGATGCTATCTCCCTAGCCCCATGGGTGACTTCTGTGGGCTTGTCAGGACCCCTAGTTTCAAGCCCACAACAGGAGAAATGTGGATATCCCATGGGAGGGACTAAAATTTAGGAGCCAGAGGACTAGATCTGCCCTGGTCCATGTTCTTACATGGCTGCAAGCTAAGAAAGGTTTCTACCATTTTTCAGTGTTGAGAAAATGTCAAAACACATATCCCATGAACATTCAAATGACAGGAAATTAAAATGTCATTGTCTACAAAGTGTGATTGACATGAATTCATCCTGTTGGATTCCCTGTTCCTGATTTCCTACCACTGATGCAAAGATGGGAAGATATCCCAGAAGCCACAGACTTTAAAGTGAAAACTTTGACTCTATGGCTCTTCACACACACACACACACACACACAAATAAATAAATAAATAAATAAATAAATAAATAAATAAATAAATAAATAATAAAACCCAAAAAACAAAATCCACCTTTCCTGTCTTAGACTATGCACTTGGGATTTTCATCTCCTAATCTCTGTGAGAATAGAAATTATATCAATGAGAAGTTGAAAGACAGCACTTGGGGAATTTGATATTTTATTTTCTACTAAGTACAACAAGGTTTGTATATGGGAGGTAAAGATGCAAGACAGATGTGAGAGGGAATTCGGATTTCCTTCAAGCTTTGTTTTTTTTTTTTAACCTGCTTCTACATTTTTTGTAATTTATATTATAAGTGAAGAAAAGTCATATAGACATTCTATACAGCTGTATGGTCATTATTTATTCAGATTATACTTGTGAATGTTTTTCATGTCCAGAAATTTATTTTAAAGTGTATGATAAAATAATGTTAAGATATAAAGGAGCTCTCTGAGTTCTCTTTGAAGTGAGATAATCTTAAAAGACCAATCAGGAAAATGACCTTCCCTGAGCTTGGATCATAGATTTGAACCTATAAGTCAGGCAGGATGTAAAAAGGCCAAGAAAGGGTCAAAAATCTGGACTCCTCACTTGGTTAAAATGCATGCCCTTCTTGTGGTGTGTTTTACTTTATGGATCTGTATAAAACCTCCATGTTTCTCAAATAAAAGAAAATCAATAGGCCCAAGCACATCTTTTAAGGAAACTAAAAGGACCACAGAGAGGGATGAGGATTGTAGGAAATGGGGTAGATTTTGATCTGAAACCACAGCTTCCCTACAAGAGAACCCAGCACTCCTGAATTATGTGTTGTTATCAGGGCAAATTTGTCCCTGTAGACCCTGTGAAACCTTGCTTTTAAGTGCTGACAACAAATCTTCTAAAAAGTAGACAGTATACTTCCTGATTTCATAGACTAAAGTTTATGACCAAACTATCCAGCCAGGACATTATTTGGGAAAGTTCTAACAATCACCCTGCTTTGCTGACTCCCTGTGAATCTACAATTCATTGTCACCATGGACACCACCTAGCTTTGTCTCTTCACCATCTTGACATAATGATATCTACATCATAGAGGAGGCTATCCCCCTAGCCCCATGGGTGACTTCTGTGGGCTCATCACCAAAGCTCTTAGTGACCAGTTAGGATAGTGTCCATCCAGTTTCCCAGGACTGCCTTAGTGCTGGAAGACTTCCTCTCTGGGAAATGTCTTCAGTCTTGGGCACAAAAACAGCCTCAACCTTATTCTTTTAAAAATTTAACCTATCTACCCTCCTACACACACACACACACACACACACACACACACACACACACACACACAGGAGACGAAGTGGG
>PVIH01004799.1:0-12456 GCA_004025045.1 Sigmodon hispidus | reverse complement strand
AAGATTGACATGTGGATCTGCCACAGATGTCACATTCCATTTCTGTATCTATGTCCTCGGTGACACCTGCAAGTCACATTGACTGGCAAACGGCAAAATCTGGAATGAAATTTCACACTGTATCAGGAGAATGGATAGAATTTGCTCTGTAAGATATCTATCCAGGGTGTTAGAAAAAAACCAGAAATAATAGGAGCAAGAAAATTGCTTAATATCTTTAGAGTTTCTACTGAAGTGCAGTGTAATCAGCTAAAAAGGCCAACTCCATGACAGTGGACCCAGGGAGCATGCGGAGGATAGAGCAGAATCTGATCTACTGGCAGGGAGTGTACATGTATATAATATGTTATGTAAACACTCGTGGGGAGGAACACATTTGTGTGAGTGTACCTGCATGTAAATGAATGCACAGGGGCCTGAAGCTGATGTCAGGAGTCTTTCCATAGACATATGAAGCTCTCCACCATATTCCTTGAGGCAAGGTTCCTCTTGACCCTAGAGTTCAATGCAATGATAGGAGGATCTATTTGCTTCTGCTTCGGAGTATTGGAATTACAAGCTGCTCACCATGCCTACCTACCATTTCTGTGTGGGTTAGAGATCTAAACAACAGTACTGTCCATGCTTTATCCAATGTGCCTTCTTTCCAACTCTGAGATCTGGTCTTTAAGAAGCCTGAGTTCAATGGATGATTCTTGTCCTTGCCAGTCACTCTTATGATAGATCTTGTGGATCCAGATCCCTCTAGGTGTGCTGTGTGTCTAGTCTCGTGGATGATGAAATTCTGTATGTGACTTGGGCCCATCCAACCTCATGCACTCCTAGAAGACTTAATTCAGAACTGCCAGTGGGAAAAATGCTAGATGCAGGCAGGAGCACTGAACTGGAGGTCTGCACTTGGCATCTGAGGCTACAGCTTCCTCTTGAGCTTTCTGATCTATATAGAAATTACTTCCGCTCTCAAAGACCTCTCAAAGACCCAATGCTGTGGTGTAGGTGTATTTTGATTTCATTCTTGACAACTCAGCTTAGATTTTTTTCTCAGCTTTCCAAACAGTCTGTGAATTTTCTGTACACTTTAGTAAATTCCTTTCTGCTTATACTACCCAGTGAATATTCTACTATCAAAATAAGAATGCTGATTAAAATATTGAATGACTAACCAGGTGTGGTGGAACACACTTTTAATCCCAGCATTCAGGAGGCAGATGCAGGTAGATATGTGAGTTTGAGGCCAGCTTGATCTACAGAGTGAGTTCCAGGATAGCCAGAGCTACAAAGAGAAACCCTGTCTTGAAACAAACAAACAAAATATATTGAATGGCTGCCATTAAATTGGTTGTTTTGATGAAAGAGGAGGCATTGTTTTGTGAGACAGTATTTTGGTTTGTAATCCTTAGCTTGGAATGCTTGATAGATAGACTGGGCTATCCTCAAACATGAAGCAATCAATCGTCCTGCCTCTGCTTCGGGAGTCATGGGATTATAGACATGTACCATCACTTTTCTTAATGCTTAAAATTAAAAATTATTGTTACTAGAAAAGTGGGTAGCCGCACATTTCTGCAGGTCATAAAAGAAAAACAGGACAAGAACAGAATCACAATAAGAAAACCACATAGGCTCAAATCGCTGCATCTTTAAAGGCTTTGCCCATCTTCTGAATTTTCTGCTTAAGCATTTTGGTTTAATATTTGTCTTCTATCCTGGGATACAAAGGGCATAAAAACAGGTGCATATTTGTCATTTGTCTAGCCAGTGCTCCATAGGTGACAGCAAGCATATTTCTGGCTCAGTGTGGATGCACAATAAATAATTTGTGACTCAGTAAAACCATAGAGGCAATATGTAAACATCTCCAGATTGGATATATATCTATCCAATGATGTCAATCAATGGATATATATCAATGTCTGAATAAATATATAGTCTTGCTACTCTGTCTCAAAAATGGGAAACTATGCCTCACAAAGAACATTTAACAGAGATCTCCAGTGTTGGAAGTTTAAAGACAATTTTTTTTGTTTTGTTTTGTTTTGTTTTTGTTTTTTGTTTTTGAGACAGGGTCTCACTGTGTTACTCTGTCCTGGAACTCACCAGCCTGGCCTCAAACTCAGAGATCTACCTGACTCTACCTTCAGAGTGCTGGGATTAAAGATGTGTCTAGCCTAACTATAAGGACTCTTATTTCAAAGCCTGTGCTTCACTTTCTATTACATCCCACATATTCACTTTTATAGATTAGTAAAACATTGGGTTACTGTGAATCTCCTCAGTGTTCCAGACATCTAAGAAATGCATGGCTTCTATAATGCCTTCCTCTCTCCATAGGACATCCTTCCAACAGGATTCCTAGAGTTGAGCTGAATGTATGTGAGAAAATATGCCTTCCTCTGGGTGCCTCTGCTTTTTGCTCATAGCATCCCTTAGAAGCAGAAGAGAAAAAGCCCTGTCAGAGACTCAGAGGCACAGAGTTTGACTTCTGACAACACATGAATGTCTCTGGCAATCAAATTCTAAAAGTAAATCCACAGGGATTCTCTGCAGGAAATATTTCAGAGAAATCACTTTTGCTTGGGGGCTGTTTTGGTTCTAAAGTCATAGACACCTTGGAGGACTTTCAGACTCAGTTTTAAAATCTCTTTGAAAAGCCACTATGGATTATTCATCCTCTCTCTGCTTCCTGATGGGGGGCCCAATGTGACAAGTGCTTATGCTATTACATCTTCTGGTGGGTTATATCCCTCAGACTGTAAGCCAAAATAAACCCCCCCTTCCTCTCTTTAAAAAATTTGTCTGTCTGTTTATCTATCTATCTATCTATCTGTCTATCTATCTATCTCCTACCTATCTATTATCTATCTCTATCCTCTATCTAATCTATCTCTATTATCAATCACCTACCTATCTATTATTTATTTCTATCATCTTTCTATATATATAAAATCAAACTATCCATCATCTACCTATTATCTATCTCTACCATCTGTCTATATCTATTATCTATCTATCTATCATCTACCTATCTATTATCTATATCTATCTATCTATGCCACTGAGGTCTGGTTTGGTGGCACATGTCAGCTTGTACTACAAGAGATCCTGTCTCCAAAAGCAAACACAAACAAATAAAAAACAGCAAAAGCCACCATACCATACAATGAATTCGATGAATTCTCTTTTCTCCAGGTAGAAATGATATCTAGGCATCACTAACTCATGCCTTTGACCAATGACCATCAACTCATAGAGCTTAACACATGTATGAGACACAGTATGGGGGTTCATTTAAATGTAGTAATTTTAGCCCTCCAGACAGTTATGTTTTCAGTAATAAGCATTTAAGTACTTAAAGTTTGAATCCCTGAGTCTTTATTAGATGAAGTTGATTTCTTGTGGAAACATTAGGATTAAGCTTAGTCATAGAAATACATATACCTCCAATTTGGCTATTACTCAGTAGGATCCTAACTGATATACAGTGTCCTTGGCTACACATTAAGTCATAGTAGTTTAAAAAACAACAAAAAAAACAAAAACAAAAACACATGCTGACAGTTCCTGACATAGATCTTATATTTCAAGTATCATAGATTCACTTTGTTTTCTGAAGATTCTTAACTCCTGAGTCAATTCCATTACTAAATTATACTTCTATCCTGTTCTGCTCGTCAGATACTGATGCAGAGAAGAAAGGAAAACGCCATTTCCAGATGATTTTAAGTGTGATATCTTTGCTGGGTTCACTTTTAAACAAAGACCAGTGTTCCCTGACCTTCTGCCCAGCATCCTCTTGAAATAGAATCAGAGTCTAGATAATAATTCAGGTCTAAGTACAGAATAAAGCCAAGCAAGGGCTAAAACCTCATTACAGTTGTACCTACAAAGAAAGTCCCTGTGGTTCAAAGCCTTTTAGAAAGGTTGTGTTCATCCATGACGTTTTAGCTTTGGGCTGAATACACAGCATATCAATTTCTACTTCATGTCTACTCTAAGATTAGAAAGCTCGATTGTGGACTTTTTAAGTTAAATGGCTGGTAAGTGGCAGAGGATTGGATTTTGATGGCTTAAAAATTCTTGCCAAAAGTCTAGGAGCATTTAATGTTTAAAAATGCAATAAAAATAGAGTGTGACAATGTCAAGCAAGGATTTGAGATCTGAATTTCAATCCAGTTTCTCATCTATACTCCCCCCACTACTTCCCTTAATGTGAGAGATACCCCATAATGGTTCCATGCTGTGGTTTCTCTCAACACATAACAGATATTTATTTCATACCAGAAAGTGCTAGGGGCCTATTGAATGTCTCTACTTCTCTTTGAGCTAAAATAATGCATTCTTACAACAAAATCTGTTCTATCTCTGGTCCACTGTGGTAACGGAGCACTAGCCCAGCCAACCTGAGAGGAAGACCATGCCTTCAAACACCATGCGTTTTCATGTGGCTACAGCCAAAGAGAATTTTCTCCTTTTACTAATTCCCAGCAGAGAGAGGTTTGTACTTCAAAAAAAGTACAAGGATTTAGATTTGCCAGTGTTAAAATTTATCTCACTGTTCCTGTGTGTGGACTGTCTTCTTGTTTGGGAAGTCGAAGTCATTGTTTTAGAAAGATGAATGGAGAAAATGATGTGAAATGCCTCCTGCATGGCAGAGAGTGAGTGGTAGCTTCAACAATGGCCACACAGTGGCTGGCTGAAAACCCACAAATCAGCCTCATGAGTTCTCTCTATGTGGAGGAGACAAATTTGAGGGTTTTGCCTCAAATGAAGAGAAGCAGAAGACTTGCTGTGGACTGGAAAAATAAACTCTGACATTGCTTTGGGAATGATACTCTGAGGGAAAATGGGCTATTTTTATATCCTCAGAATATAATAGCAACTTTGCCCAGGCAGTAGCATGGCTTCCCTTTTACTAAATAATTAGTTTCCATAATGACTTATAATATGAATTTGCCTGTTTAATGGAAATACAATGTGCAGTTCTGTATTTCTTATTAGCACTCTGAGGAGCAATAATAGTCAAAGCTTGCAAAGCTTATTAAGACTAATACCCAAATGTGGTTAAATGCATTAAAAAGCCTTAGTGAAGAATATGCACTATTGATCCCATTCACAGACTCAGCTTTTGCAGAGGGCCCATTAAGTTACAGCATGTTATCAATGCAAATTAGCCCCCAGCGAGTGACTTTCCTCCACTCAAAATGAGCAGACCTAGAAGTGAAGCTCAAATACATTGGAAATTGCTGAATAACTAAAGTCCTTGATTCTTCTTTCTACATTTCACATGATTTTCTTAGAGTAACGAATGCTTAGTATCTCATGTGCAAACCAAGTTTTCCAAATTGGCTAGTACGGATGTAATAAGTGATTTTCTTTATAGATCTTTAAAAATTATTTTAGCCCTGTTGGGCCCTCAATACAGATAAAGAATAGATGTTAGACATTGTTACATACAAATAAAATTTCAGTCACTGAATTCTCCTGGTTGAACACTTTGTCAAAGAAAACAACATGTCATATAGATAGTTCATCTATCCAAGAACCAGCCTTCGCCTCCAAGCATTATGGTGAAAATTGATGTGTGAGTGCAAATGAATATTCAATATTTTTGTAAATGATGAGATCAGAAACAATAGGTATGAGAAATAAAAAGGCTCTGTAGCTGGTGATGAGATGGCCTAGCTAAAGAGGAAGGCTAGAGCTCTGAGGGGGGAAAAAGATAAAGCCAGTCTTGGTATGTTTTGACTGGTTCCTGTGACATCTCCCCAAGGAGCATGTGCAAAGCTTTGCTATCTTGAACCTAGTGCTTTGAATTGCAACAGACTAGATTTTAAATAAGAATGGCTTCCATGAAGGAGACCACCCCAGACCCCTGGAAGCAAAGGGTTAGTCAAAAGTAACCAAGAACAGCTATGTCTGCCTCTTGTTAGCTGTGTCTCCGGATTTCCCAGCTGCTTCTTTGGAGCATACACTCTTAAAGCTGCAGTTGGGTTGTCACTGTTGTGTTAGAAACTAAAGCACCCGGACATTTACCCACACATGTTCTCTAATTAAGGATATAAGTATTCAGATGACCTGGCATCAATATAAGATCATTTGCATTGTAGTTTTGCAACGCTCCCCTTTTGTCTAGGTCATGGGGGAAAATACCCTGAAGGAGTGATCCAGTCTACAACGCTTTGAGATAGAAAATGCCTTCCCTTACTCCATGACTGTGCCATCTACCTCCTAAATTTCATTTAAACTACTTTCAATTCTACAGTACAGAAGCCAGCAAACTGCTCCCACCCTGAGGCAGCCCACCCCAGTCTCTCTCCGGTGGGCTTGCTTCATTTAGCTGTGTTAAACTCTGGCTTCTTCCATAAATAGACTTCTGCTGCTTTGCTAGGTAAGCCTCAGCTCAAACCGGCTGTGCTTCTTGACTAAATTCATTTCTCTGAGGCGAGAAAAGGCAAGAGACTCTCCACAGTCTATGCCATCCAGGAATTATGTTTTCACTCAATGAGCAGAGAAATGGGAATACTTTCAAGTATTTTTTTACTAAAGACCTCTAGTATCTCTTCCTTCCTACTGTTTTTCCCCCCAGTCAGGGTGACATTCTTATATCGAAAAGTTTACTATGATAAAGTATAGAATTGACTGGTACAGACAGTGTTATGTGATCAGTGCCTCCAAAGATATACCTCTGCCCATTAAGCTATCACTTCTAACTGCCCCATCCCAAACTTTAGTATCTGGTAACCATCACTATTTGATTGCTTAAAGCCGCTTACAACAAGCATCTTTAAAAAGAAAGAAAGAAAGGAAGAAAGAAAGAAAGAAAGGAACTGTGTATTTGTCCCGAATGATTGAGTGAGTGATTCATGCTGGAAATAGAATCTAGGCCCTTGTATGTGCTAAGCAAATGCCTTGCCATTCAAATGTCTACCTATTTCCTACATTCTTTTTATTCTATAGTTATATATATAATAATATATATTCTATAGTTATATATATAAGTATATATATATTCTATATTCCATAGTCTATATTTCTATTCTATACTTTTGCTCAAGTGACATAATCTCATTAAATTGTCCAGGATGGCCTTGAATTTTCAGTCTTTCTACCTCAACCTTCAGAGTAGCTGAGATCACAGGCCTGCACCATCCTCAATAGCCCACTTACAAACCCTGATTGAGAATTTTCTGTCACTTAACCCTGGGAACAGTACCAGTGAACTAGGTTAATTAATAAATACGTAGATTTTTAGGCCTCTGGCCCAATATCCTCAGTTCTGGAGGCCATTTTTCCAGAAGCCTTAAGAACCTGAAGAGCTTCCTTTTACCCTAGTGAGTATCTTCATTTTGATAGGCTGGCTGAGGTATGAAGAGTTGGCCCTTAGGTAAGAGATGGTACTGATAGGTACACAAGGCCAGGTCGCAAGAGGGTTTGGGTAATGCTCCATGCCAGGGCAAAGCAAGTTCTGATGCAGTGGGAGGGAAGGAAGGAAGGAAGAAGGGGAGGGGAGGTGGGGGTAGCACCTGGGATCAGCTTCTCACAGCTGGAGAGCTGGCTGTTTCTCTTCAGCAGGGGGTGGGGGAAAGAGAGCAGGTGCAAACAAGCAGGTGTTGGTGGATTAGGTGGGCAGGAAGGTAGGTGCTTCTCGATTGCTGCCTGCAGCCTTTTCTCTGCAGGGTAAGTCGTGACACATGTTGAGGGTGTGTGGGAGTGGGTGTGGCTCCTTACAAGAAAGTGACTATGCAAGGAGGTGCTGAAGAAAAGGAACTTTCTAGAAGAGCTGAGTGTGTTTGCAGGGTCATGCTGAGGTGTTGCTGGGGGGGGGGTGTCACTGTGAGTGTGCAAGGGTTCCATTTCAGTCAGGTGAGCACTTTCTCTTCAGGCTCAATGGGCTCTTTTCCTATGCATAGTCATCTGAACATAGCAGTTCCCCTACACACACACACACACACACACACACACACACACACACACACACTATGGGGCTGTGCTAGGAAGAAAGGAAGCAAGTACAGGTATGTATTTACAAAAGACTTTCCACAAGGAGGATGATGGGAACTTCTCTCCTACCTGTACCTCTTTTGCTACACCTTTCAGGGAGGGTTTAAAAGTTAATGGCCTTGAAAGCCAAATGTACTTTTGGAAAGGGAGTGTATGTGAGACCTAAGACAACTAGGTAACAAGACCCAGAAACCCCAGCAAAAGACAGTGCTCAGTAGCCAAGACCTTAAGATTAATTTTTGAAATACGTTACTACTGTTTTGTTTTATTTTTTATCTCCTTCCCAGAACTGAACCCCTCTCCCTATACAACCAGGAGCCAACCAGGCCTGAGTGGCTGCGTTTCATGATGCGTCCATCCTTGGCACTTCTGATCATATTAGCTATTTGAAAAGAAGTGCAGAATTTGAAAAGAACAGTATCAAAGAGTTAGTTGAGCCTGATACCTCATGCCAGTAATTCCAGCATTTGGGAGAAAGAAGCAGGTGACTCGGGAATGCACTATCATCTTTGCACGGAATGAGTTTGATGCCAGACTGGGCTTCATAAGACCCTGTCTCAAAAACAACACAAAACGACAACAAAAAAATCTTAAGAATTAGGTGTGTTTCTTTACTAGTTAATAAGAAAATAAGAAATAGTTGGGGTCAGGGTCAGGTGAGACATGGAGAAGTGAAGTCTTTGAATTTCTTACTTTATGACAGAAAGGCACGTAAGGAAGAAGAGATTTGTCTCTTCCCGTGTTGAAGGTTCATCCCGCCATGGGGAGCCATGGGGAGGGAGGCCCTTTGCTCAACTAAAATAGGAAAAAAACAAACAAGCAAACAAACAAACCGAGCACACATCCTAGGGTGGCTCTCTCCTTTTTTCAGTTTTTCCTTGGTCTGGACCTTAGCCCACCTGTATTCAGGGCGGGTCTTCCTGTCTTGTCAAACCACTCTAGAATCAGCTTCACAGACACACCCAGTGACGTGACTCATCAGTGTTTCTTAATGGAATCAAGCAGGCAGTTAAAATCACCCACCACCTCCCTTTCTCTACAAGCAAAGAAAACCTGGCTTAGTCTCTGAGACAGGTCCTTAAGTTGTTTTTAGTTTTCTGAGTGAAGCTCTGAGGTAGAAAAAAGAGAGATAAAAGAAGAGAATGGTCTTGCAGGAGTAACCATGTGCTCAGGAGCTCCTTAAAATCTGAAACAGTAGTAAAACTTTGCAAATTCCTACAACAACCACATAGAAATTTCTTCCATCAGAACTGTAGCCATGGCTATATGCATTTTGGAAACCCAAGTGAGTGATATCCAGTGATGAATACACTTGCTAGGTTTTACTGATATGACTCAGGATCAGTGGTCACATTGTTTCTTCTTGTTTGGAAATGGTTTCTAGGAGTATGTTTGCTGCCTAGCACATAATATTGTGGCTATGACAACAGGACTGACTTGTTCTCAATTGAATTGATATCACTGAGCTCATGCTGGCAAAAAGATTTGAAAGGAGAAGATGCAAAGGATCATGGCAGATGATAAGAAGTGAAGAAGAACTAGAGATGAAGTGACAGCATCAGAGAATGACTGGGACAGAAGCAGCAGGTTTAAGAAGCAGGTGACGGATTGGGAAGGGGCCCTGGTCAGCCTGCTGAGGACCTGTGCCTGAAGAGATAGGCATCTGGGGTTTCATATGCACTCACAGAGAACTGCTTAGTCGTGCAGCAGCAACATCTAGAAAACTTCCAGAGGCTGAAATAGGGACTGCCACCATGCTGTTCAACCCAGGAGTTTTAATTACCCCAAGTTCTCGCTTCTCATGAGCGTGACGGAGGAACCATCAGGAAAGATGGTGGTATGTGAGTATAAACTTGACGCTAGCAAGTGGAGAGAATTGTTGGCAGCAAGAAAAAGGGAACAAGTTGAACGGGCCCTGAGGGAAAGAAGAGGAAGAGACTAGACAGGAAAAGAGGATGAGATGTCCAAAACTCCAGCCTTCTTAAGTCTCCCACGGAAGCCAGCCACCAGGAAGGGAACAGCAAGACTTTCTAGGGTACGACGAGGAAGAGAAATTCTGTCTTTGTTTTCTCTTTACAAATTCACTTAATGTTAATGAAATTCTTTGTTAACATCTTGTTTCTAGGCCTCTGGGTTCAGAAGGAAGAGAAAGGACAGGTGAAGAGGGCCTCCTGAGCCTTGGCCACAGTCTGGCCATTCCCCAAGAACTTCTAAGTCACAAAGGATGACTGAGAAGAGATCATTCCTAGACCCACCATTTGTTGATTTGGCAACAGCCTTTGGGACCAATGATTTATTTCATGATCCTATGAAATTTGGTTCGGGGGTAAAATTAATTTTTAACAACAGGTTATATGAAATAGCATTTAAACTTTAGCTTTCCTCTAGATGACACACAATAAGTCTTATGCGATCTCTGCACTTTTATTCTGACTCTACTCTGACAAAAGAAAACTTAATGTGAAAAAAAAAAGGTTATTTTAAGATAAAATTTTCTTCTGGAATTTGAGCGAGTCATCCTGGTATTTGTGCAATTAACTTAATTTGCCCCAGGGAAACTGCCTTTATTTACTCGTTGCCATGACGTCAGGCTAAATCTCGAATTGTAGCATCCATCATAGTCTTGAAGTTATACCACCAAGTTCCCTTTCTATTCTGGGATCTTTAGGGTTAAATGTCATGGTAATTGTGATGGATTTGTGTTTTCTCCTTGGATGGGGGTTGTATTCCAACCAAGGCTGTTTCTTTCTTCTTTCCACTGACTAGATCATACATGGCCAAGCATGGCCCCTCTGTGCCAATGGAAAATGCAGACAGCTCCATTTAGCCCAGCGATGTTGCACTTTTGTTCTAGGAATCTGATATCTGTCAGAGACTCACAGAGATGCCATTGCCATCCTCAAAGGTAGAACAACCCAAGAAGGCTTTAATAAAAGGAACTGTTTATAAGGACACAGGGGTACAAGAAGTCAGAACAATGCTTAACAGTAGGATGAGGAGCAGGAAAGTTGTCATCATGGTTGTATCCACAGGGACAAGAGGAAGGGGGGACCAGAGTCTAAGACAGAGTCACACAGAGAGGGTCACTTTGAGAGAAGCCATAATCTTCAATGAGAAAAGTGATCAGCATAACAGGAGCTCCCAGGGTAGAAGTCAGGTGATTAAGAACCCCAGTGTCCTGTTCTTTTCTGTGTTTACAGAAAAAGAGGAGAAGGCTAGAGGGTGGATCTGATGGAATGAATGAAAAATGATCCACAGACAGACAGCCTCTAGTCCACTAGCAGAGCTACCCCAGGCACAGATCTGTCACCATGGAATGACAGCAGGAACAGAACAGCTGGAGGGATGAAGGTAAGCAAGCCTACATTCTGCCTTGTCTGGGAGTTCCTGCTAAGTGAGATACATTTCTACGTTATTGAAATCAGCCTGACTCAGAAGAACTGTAGCCCGGTATAAAACCCACAGTAACTTTTAAATGCATTTTAAACAGCTTGTGGTACTCATCGGTGAGTTGTAAAATCCACTTTAGTAGATTAAAGCCAGAAATGCTTTTTAAATGAAAAAGAACAGCGAGACCAGAATGAAACATGTAACACACAATAATAAGAGAATAAATATCTTTGCCTGAAATTTTGTTTCTATTTTGTGTTTTGTATAAGAAACTCCCGGTCTTTCAGTAGTAACAAACTATCTCTTACATACTTTAATGTTTCCTCTATTTTTCAGAGTTCTGCTCCTTCCTATGCAAATAAATGTCCCTGAATCCCTGAAAATAGCCAAGGATCTAGATCCAACCTTGGCTAGCAGGAATTGACTTCATCTTGATTTTGGAGTTTTCTCCTCAGAGACTGATGAGTGTTTGCCTCACTGGCTCCATTCATAAGTCTCTTCTACAGAATGCTCCAGGCAAACATGATCTGACAGTTTTAGAAAATACAGTGGTGTTCTGTGGGGCTGGAGAGATGGCTCAGAGGTTAAGAGTACTGACTGTTCTTCAGGAGGTACTGAGTTCAATTCCCAGCAACCACATGGTGGCTCACAGCCATCTATAACCCCTTCAGAGCTACATAGTAAAACCCAGTCTCAATAGTAATAATGATGATGGTGGTAATAATAATAATAATACTAAACTTTAAAAAGTGAAATATTGTGCTCGCTTCGGCAGCACATATACTAAAATTGGAACGATACAGAGAAGATTAGCATGGCCCCTGCGCAAAGATGACACGCAAATTCGTGAAGCGTTCCATATTTTTAGACACAAAACATACAGAACAAAGAAAAAATTTTAAGAGCTGCAAAAGAAAAGGGCCAACTCACATATAAAGGCAGACCCATCAGAATAACGCCTGACTACTCAATGGAAACGATGAAAGCTAGAAGGGCTTGGTCAGAAGTTATACAGACGCTTAAACAGCATGGATGCCAAACTAGAATACTATACCCGGCAAAATT